>JAFMOC010000058.1:1440000-1460000 GCA_019802505.1 Corydoras sp. C115 | reverse complement strand
GCTCTAAATTGCCCCATATATCGTATGTTTGTGTATGTGTGTTGTGTGTCTGTGTTTGTGAGGGTGTGCCCAACAATAGATCTGCCCTGTCCTCTGTGTATCTACCCAGCGCCCGAAACGTTCTCTCCCAGATGGTCATGAGGACCATAGTAGAGGATGAACTCTCTCTCTCTCTCTCTCTCTCGCTCTCTCTCTCGCTCTCTCTATTTATGCTCCGCATCTTGCTTTCTCTCTAATATCCGCTCACAGACCATTAGCAGAGCATTCGGCAGGTACATCAATTACCTTTAATTACCATCAATTGCTCTCAGTGCTACAGACTCAGTCATATGTCCATAATACATTCCATGAATCCAGTATTCATAATGCTTTATGACACTTGTCATTGTCACCTGTACATGGTGTTCATAACAACACTCGTAAGTGTTATAAGAACATGTCCTAAGGCTTTCTAACCCAATGGGACGTAAAGCATTATAAAATCTATATTTTAACTCTTTGAACTTATTGTTAATGTCAGAAAGTGTTATAATGTTTGTGGTAAACAATTGCCTCCCCCTTAGTGGTTTAACATGTTCTCCTCTCAGCACTAGGGATCAGAGTTCGAATCCCAATCTGGGTGGAGTTTCCATGTTCTCCGTGTCCGTGTGGGTTTCCTCCGGGTTCTCCGGTTTCCTCTTACTGTCCAAAAACATGGATCAGGGTCAATTGTATTCTCCAAATTGCGCTATATAGAGTGTTTGTGTGTATGTGTGTGTGTGTGTGTGTGTGTTTGTGTGAGTGAGTGTGTGCCCAGCAATAGTCCTGGGTGTATCTGCCCAGTGCCCGAAACATTCTCCCCTGGATGGGCATGGGGAACCGCACCGCGACCCTAATAGAGGATTAAGCGGAAGATAATGAACGGAGGGCGGCACGGTGGCTTAGTGTCTGCGTGGGTTTCCTCCGGGTTCTCCGGTTTCCTCCCACAGACCAAAAACATGGATCGAGTCAATTGGATTCTCCAAATTGCCCCATATAGAGTGTGTCTGTGTGAGTGAGTGTGTACCCAGTGATAGATTGGCGTCCTGTCCTGGGTCTATCTGCCCAGCGCCCGAAACCTTCTCCCCTGGATGGGCATGGGGAACCGCACCGCGACCCTAATAGAGGATAAAGCGGAAGATAATGGACGGAGGGCGGCACGGTGGCTTAGTGTCCGCGTGGGTTTCCTCCGGGTTCTCCGGTTTCCTCCCACAGTCCAAAAACATGGATCAATTGAATTCTCCAAATTGCCCCATATAGAGTGTGTCTGTGTGAGTGAGTGTGTACCCAGTGATAGATTGGTGCCCTGTTCTGGGTGTATCTGCCCAGCACCTAGCTCCCCCCCCCCACGACCCTGCCACCCTGTGACCCTATAAAGCGGAAGACAATGGACGGAGGGAAAAATATGTTACTTGACCTGATTGTGAGACCCGATCTGAAAGCTGTGTGATTTGCCGTTGTTGTTCTTCGCTCTAACTAAATAAAATTTGTTCCGGACTTTAGGCAGCATATCGCCCACCCACAGTTCTAACTAATTGTTTATTAATATGGAATTCAGATGATGTAAGGTGCTCGTAGGTGTGCGACATATTTTGCCCAGACTCAGTATGCGGCTTAGCCAATCACATTTCCAGATCTGAACTACACATTGGATGAAACACCATTTACCTCAGAGGCTCATGAGTTATCTATAAAATAAACATTTTTATATTTGGGACAATTTCTAAACTAGATTCACGGGGATGCTCGGCCGCCGCGTACAAACGACCGTTTGTAGAAACGACTGTGCTATCTGGTTTTTGGATGCGCATCAAAGATTCATCAAATGTATACCGAAGTCATTTTGGATTTACACACACACACACACACACACACACACACACACACACACACACAAATGCGCACTTGTTCTCCTTTCTGCTGTTGCTGTCCACACTCCACACAGTACATGACTCACAGGAGTGACTCATCCCATGCCCCTCCCCCTCTACACTCACATCGTTGTATTATCTCTAGGTAACCTTGTCAACCCCCCAACCCCCAGATCTCCCCCCACCCCGATACACCCCCCCCCCCAAAAAAAAAAAAAAAAAAAAGAAACCAGAGAGGTTGCAGAATTGTGAGATATCTGTTGTTCTACCTTCAATAATCCAACAATGGTGTTTAATAAATACATTTATGGGGATTTTTTTTGTAGAATTTTTTTTTTATATATATTTATATATGGGGACAATGCATTCCTTTACGATTACCGATAGCCGAGAGCACATCGTCATAATGATTCTAATGCAGTTGCAAGCAAATGAAAGCCTCTTCTTTGCTTTATTTACAACTGTCCTTCTCTTAAAATCCCTTTTCCATTTGCTGCAGTGATTCCAGCAACACATGACTCATTTCTCCACCGAAATTATAGCAGAACATGAAGATTGACACGGCGTTTGTTTCTATAGTTTCATCAGATTTACTTTTACTCATTCCGGAGAAATGTGTAAGCTATTGGAATGGTTTTATGCAAAATCTTTGACATCGTACACACGTGTACCCAGCCTTGTGCACCTCAGCACAAATTCCACATTTATTTATTTGGTCCTGGTCAAAAACGAGTCACTGTATCGCACAGACTTCTACCTATTATACAGCATACTTACTATTTATTACTTAATTGCTAATTAACAAATAAATCACAAAGGTTATGACATTTACATTATTTATTAATATGTCATAATTACAAAAAAAAGGTTAATTACAATTAAAAGGTGGTTTGTCAGAGAGTGTGATGTGTGTGTGTGTGTGTGTGTGTGTGTGTGTGGGTGGTGTGGGATGCACCTGTGGGATCTCTTGGATTGGTTTATATTTTTTAACTTTACATTAAGGTTATCAAGTGTCTTTACTCTAAAGGGTTTTATAATGGGGTCGGGGGGGGGGGGGCTGTACCTGTCCTCTACTCTGATGCTGTTGACCTGATTACTTGAAAAAAGCTATAAGAAGAGATAAGGGAGGTAATCGAAAAAAACAACAACTACTAGGCAATTTAATTGTTCACTCTGGAGCATGTGTTGATTTGTCTAATCAATAATACATCTGTCATTTTAACAGGGGTGTTCAAACTTTGGCTTCATTAATTGGTAATTGATACAAACCCAGAACAAAAGTAGGAAAAATACATTCACATATTGTTTTATTATTATTATTATTATTATTATTATTATTATTATTAGAAGTGGTTTTGTTGTGGTGGTGATGTTGGTGTGGTGGTACCAACATACTTTTGGTGGTAGCAACTCACTTTAATCATAACTGATAAGACAATTTTTAGTTTATACAATTTAGTTTTAGTTTAGTTTACATTTTTTTATTTTTATTCTATTTTACGTATCCTTTTCAATAACTATTTCGTAATTTTATTTTCTTACTGTAAATCCAAATTTTTAACTTTATCTGGAGATGTTGGAAAAGAATTTCACTGCTGGCTGTACCGTGTATCACAATCTACCACTGAGCACACACACACACAAACACACTCTATATGGGGCAATTTGGAGATTTCAGTTGACCTTGAGCCATGTTTTTGGACTGTGGGAGGAAACCGGAGAACCCGGAGGAAACCCACGAAGACACGGGGAGAACATGGAAACTCCATCCAGATTGGGATTCGAACCGGGAATCCCTAGTGCTGAGAGGAGAACATGCTAACCACTAATCCATTGTGGTGCCTTTATATATATTCATTCATTCATTATCTTCCGCTTTATCCTCTATTAGGGTCGCAGGGGTGTTCTCCATGCCCATCCAGGGGAGAACGTTTCGGGCGCTGGGCAGATACACCCAGGACAGGACGCTGGGCACACACTCACACACACAGACACGCACACAAACACACTCTACATGGGGCAATTTGGAAAACTCCATTGACTTGATCCATGTTTTTGATTGTGGGAGGAAACCGGCGAACCCGGAGGAAATCCACGCAGACATGGGGAGAACATGGAAACTCCATCCAGATTGTGATTCGAACCGGGAATCCCTAGCGCTGAGAGGAGAACATGCCAATCACTGAGCCACCGTGCTGCCCTTATATATATATATTTATATATATATATATATATATATTTATATATATATATATATATATATATATATATATATATATATATATATATATTTATTTATATATATATATATATATATATATTTTTTTTTTTTTTTTTTTTCCTTCATTCATTCATTATCTTCCACTTTATCCTCTATTAGGGTCACGGTGGGGTTCCCCATGCCCATCCAGGGGAGAACGTTTTGGGCGCTGGGCAGATACACCCAGGACAGGGTGGCAATCTATCGCTGGGCATATATATATATATATACAGTATATATATTATATATATATATATATATATATTATATATATATATATATATATATATATATATATATATATATTTATATACATATGTATCAGTGTAATGAATTACGAGAATTACAAGAGTCATGACACATAAGATAAGGATTTCTGAAGAAAAGTTTTCTTTCTTTCTTTCTTTCTTTTCAGTCAAAATAAATAATTCAGTATATATTCTATAGGAGGCAGGGATTGGTCTTCTATTGCATCACTGCAGACATAAGAATAACAGAGTTAATACTTGCAAACAGTTTTGAGAAATGTCATAAATGTTACATTGCTATTTGTCAGGCTACCACGTAATAATGTTAGCTGTTGCCTTGTGGTTCAGCTCACCAGGGATTACAAAATAAACGGAACTTTTATACACTTTCAGACATATTACTTCAGCTTCACCACTGCACAACGCGTTGGTTTTACGCAGCGCTGGTGACTAACATCTTTAGGTGTGACCGAAGCGGCGCTCACCTCTCCAGCGACTCAGCGGCACTCTTAATGCAGCTCGTGCTGATGCTTATTAGTCCGTCACTCATTAGAACGTAGTTAATTATCTTATTCCAACGCATCCCAGATTCTGTTTAATGCTCATGCTTGTCAATTTGATACATAATTAATGGCTAATATGTTTTTTGTGAGAACGTCAGTGTAGGAAGCACGTTAGTAAATATCCTGGTATATTGCAAATTGTAGTGTGGCGTATTTCGAAAGGTTCACCAACAAGAAGAGGCCCTGATGAAAGACCGGTGTAATCTGTAGCACAGCCACAGTACTGGACCCTGGCATGTAAACCAAAGGTGGCTCTTGTATTCCATCCATCCATTATCTTCCGCTTTATCCTCTATTAGGGTCGCGGTGGGGTTCCCCATGCCCATCCAGGGGAGAACGTTTCGGGCGCTGGGCAGATACACCCAGCACAGGATGCCATTCTATCGCTGGGCACACACTCACTCACACAGACACACTCTATATGGGCCAATTTGGAGAACTCAATTGACTTGATCCATGTTTTTGGACTGTGGGAGGAAACCGGAGAACCCGGAGGAAACCCACACGGACACGGGGAGAACATGGAAACTCCACCCAGATGGGGATTCAAACCAGGAATCCCTAGAGCTGAGAGGAGAACATGCTAACCACTAAGCCACCATGCCGCCCGGCACTTGTATTAAAAACTCAAGCACAAGATACTTGGAAAAAGCTATAGGAAGAGGGGGGGATAATCGGAATAATATTAATAATTATTAATTAATAATAAAATCGATAATAAGGGGGGGATAATCGGAAAAAAAAAAAACTAGGCGATTTAATTGTTCACTCTGGAGCATGTGTTGATTTGTCTAATCAATAATGCATCTGTCATTTTAACAGGGGTGTTCAAACTTTGGCTTCATTAATCGGTAATTGATACAAACCCAGAACAAAAAGTAGGAAAAACACATTTATTATTATTATTATTATTATTATTATTATTATTATTATTGTTATTATTATTATTATTATTATTATTATTATTATTATTATCAGGTGCGGAATGGTGGCTAAGTGGTTAGCACGTTCGCCTCCCGGTTCGAATCCCCATCTGGGTGGAGTTTCCATGTTCTCCCCGTGTCCGCGTGGGTTTCCTCCGGGTTCTCCGGTTTCCTCCCACAGTCCAAAAACATGGATCAAGTCAATTGAGTTCTCCAAATTGCCCCATATAGAGTGTGTCTGTGTCCGGGTCTGTATGTGAGTGTGTGCCCAGAGATGGATTGGTGCCCTTTCCTGGGTGTATCTGCCCAGCGCCCGAGGTGTTCTCCCCTGGATGGGCATGGGGAACCCCCCCCCCACCCAACCCTAGTAGAGGATAAAGCAGAAGATAATGGATGGATAGATGGAAAATCTTCGGGCGGCATGGTGGCTTAGTGGTTTAGCATGTTCTCCTCTCAGCACTAGGGATTCCCGGTTCGAATCCCCATCTGGGTGGAGTTTCCATGTTCCCCGTGTCTGCGTGGGTTTCCTCCGGGTTCTCCGGTTTCCTCCCACAGTCCAAAAACATGGATCAAGTCAATTGAATTCTCAAAATTGCCCCATGTAGAGTGTGTCTGTGTGAGTGAGTGTGTGTCCAGTGATTGATTGGCGTCCTGTCCTGGGTGTATCTGCCCAGCGCCCGAAACGTTCTCCCCTGGATGGGCATGGGGAACCCCCCCCACGACCCTAACATAGGATAAAGCGGAAGATAATGGATGGATGGATTCTCTGTACGTATATTTATAAAGAAGCATGTTTTAAATCACATTTATGTAATAATATATAATATGATAAATATAAATATATAAGGGCGGCACGGTGACACGTTATACCTTTATAATAATTTAAGGTGAATGAATGACTTAGTGGTTAGCATGTTCTCCTCTCAGCACTAGGGATTCCTGGTTCGAATCCCCATCTGGGTGGAGTTTCCATGTTCTCCCCGTGTCCGTGTGGGTTTCCTCCGGGTTCTCCGGTTTCCTCCCACAGTCCAAAAACATGGATCAAAGTCAATTGAATTCTCCAAATTGCCCCATATAGTGTGTGTTTGTGTTTGTGTGAGTGAGTGTGTGCCCAGTGATAGATTGGCGCCCTGTCCTGGGTGTATCTGCCCGGCGCCTGAAACATACTTTCCTGGATGGGCATGGGGAACCCCCCCCCTCGACCCTAATAGAGGATAAAGCGGAAGATAATGGATGGATGGATGGATAATAATTTCTTTTTGTAAATTTGTATAATAATTTTGCAATCCTGTAGCATTTCATATTTGTAACATTCACTACATTTTGAAGTCTTATTACCGTAGACTTTATTTATTGCTCATAATACACAATATAAAATAGCTGTAGATTAAATAGCCGATCTTTGTGGTTTTATACTGCACTGTACATAAAAATGAAAGAAAATGAGAATCATATAGTTAAATGACACTGAAAATAATATGGATAATGACGAAAGAGACAATAAGAGCAATAAGATTATTAAAAAACCACCACAAGATGTCAGTAGAAGTGCAAGAAAGCAGCACACTGCCCAGTCCACTGTGACTGTATATAAAGGTCTGTCTTTCTGTTCCTCACAGTGTCCAGTCGGTTTATCCCGTCATCAGATGAAGGTAGCTGGTTGAAATTTGGTAGCCGACATGAGTATCATAGTCAGCCCATATTTTAATCTGAGCCACATCACATGACCATCATCAGCCCTTTATTAGTGCTGTCGTATTAATCAGTGTTTTCCTCCTTTAAGATCTGTTATTTGCACTTTAAAATAATTAATAAAGTGTAAATAATTAACAATATTAATAATAATAATAAGTGGCACGGTGGCTTAGTGGTCAGCACGTTCTCCTCTCAGCACTAGGGATTCCCGGTTCGAATCCCCATCTGGGTGGAGTTTCCATGTTCTCCCCGTGTCCGCGTGGGTTTCCTCTGAGTTCTCCGGTTTCCTCCCACATTCCAAAAACCTGGATCAAGTCAATTGAGTACTCCAAATTGCCCCATATAGAGTGTGTCTGTGTGAGTGAGTGTGTACCCAGCGATGGATATGCGCCCTGTCCTGGGTCTATCTGCCCAGCACACGAGATGTTCTCCCCTGGATGGGCATGAATAATAATAATAATAGTAATAATAATAATAGATTTTTATTTGTAACGCACTTTTCATTATGTAAAATCCACAACAATGGCAAACATCTAACACTAAAAAAATCATTAAATATTATGTATATATCAATGAATCAACAATTATATGCTTTTTAAAAAAAAGAAAAGTCTTGAGTAGAGCTTTAAAGATGTCCAGGCTCTGTGCTGACCTAAGCTGGACCGGGAGACAGTTTCAGAGATGTGGTGCAGCTGAGCAAAAGGCTCGGTCCCCATAGTTCGAAGCCTAGTGGGGAGAACCTGAAGGAGCATGCTGCCTGTTGATCTAAGGGTACGGATTGATGTTTGGGGGGGGTGAGAAGTTCCTGTAGATATCATGGGACTTCTTGACCAGTAATACATTTGTAAGTAAGTAGAAGAATTTTGTATTCTATCCGAGATGAGACAGGGAGCCGGTGCAGAGATTTCAGAATAGGGTTGATGTGTTCATATTTTAAATAATTTGAGTTCATGTTGACCTTTGTGCTTCAAGTTTGGTTTGCGACTATAATATAATAAAATAAAATATAATATAACTAATGCATATTGCTGGATGGGTTCTCCATGTCCATCCAGGGGAGAAGGTTTCAGGTGCTGGGCAGGTAGACCCAGGACAGGGCGCCAATTTATCACTGGACACACATACACACTCTATATTGGGCAATTTGGAGAACTTAATTGACTTGAGGCGGCACGGTGGTTTAGTGGTTAGAATGTTCGCCTCTCAGCGCTAGGGATTCCTGGTTCGAATCCCCATCTGGGTGGAGTTTCCATGTTCTCCCCGTGTCCAAAAACATGGATCAAGTCAATTGAGTTCTCCAAATTGCCCCATATAGAGTGTGTATGCGTGCGTGTCTGTGTGATTGAGTGTGTGCCCAGTGATAGATTGGAGCCCTGTCCTGGGTGTATCTGCCCAGCGCCCGAAACGTTCTCCCCTGGATGGGCATGGGGAACCCCCCCCCCCCCCCCCCCCCCCCCCCCCCCCCCCCCCCCCCCCCCCCCCCCCACCCCCCCCCCCCCCCCCCCCCCCCCCCCCCCCCCCCCCCCCCCCCCCCCCCCCCCCCCCCCCCCCCCCCGTGACCCTAATAGAGGATAAAGCGGAAGATAATGAATGAATGAATAATTGACCATGTTTTTGGACTGTGGGAGCAAACCGGAGAACCCGGAGGAAACCCACGCGGACACGGGGAGAACATGGAAACTCCACCCAGATGGGGATTCGAACCGGGAATCCCTAGTGCTGAGAGGAGAACATGCCAACCACTAAGCCACCGTGCCGCCCTACGCTGAAGACATTTATGTATAAATATTGAAATATTTTCCCTTTAATATTTATTGCCTTGCCGCAGGAAGGTTTAATTCCCTGTTCAAGGTGAAAAAGATCCGTTCTGTGTGAAGTTTGCATGTTCTTTCTTTTCCCTAATGGCTTTTATTTAGTTGCCTTGGTTTTTCCAATAGTCCCACTAATCCTCTGATATTGTAAATTGTGCATGTGACAATTTAATTCTGGATAAAATATATCAATCCCTTTGTAAAATCACTAAATCAATGACAATCCAATAAAGTCGTTGTTTCCCTCAACGACTTAACTCATGATGCCCTCGTTACCTTGTCTCACAGTTGCAATAATACATCAGACATTGTCCCAGACTCACTGTGGACCAAATCCATGATCTTTGGACCACTAGAGTAACGTCCATGTTAGGTTTTTACCTCTGTAGCGAACGCTCACATTTACGACTTGCTGGTTCTTCTGATGATTCAGTCTTGTAGGCGGAGAAGCATTAATACAAACCTTTTCTGCCATCATGCGACTTGCTCTGTTTTAAATTGATGAGTCATTTTTGTTCGGTTTGCATTGAACCCATTGCACTTCCATACCGCTCAGAAAACAGACGCCGTCTAATAAATCAAACAAAAGCAATCACATAACCAATACATACTGTATATACATATATTTATATATTATTCATTCATTCATTCATTCATTATCTCCCGCTTTATCCTCTATTAGGGTCGCGGTGGGTTCCCCATGCCCATCCAGGGGAGAACGTTTCGGGCGCTGGGCAGATAGACCCAGGACAGGGCACCAATATATCGCTGGGCACACACTCACTCACTCAGACACACTCTATATGGGGCAATTTGGAGAACTCACTTGACTTGATCCATGTTTTTGGACTGTGGGAGGAAACCGGAGGACACCCACACAGACACTGGGAGAACATGGAAACTCCACTCAGATGGGGATTCGAACCGGGAATCCCTAGTGCTGAGAGGAGAACATGCTGACCACTAACCCATATATAAATATATATATATATATATATATATATATATATATATATATATATATATATATATATATATATATATATATATATATATATATCATAGTTGTATATTAGTATATTTCACACATCTATATACTGTTTTTTTTTTTTTTTTTATTCTCATTTTCTTCTTTAAAATTTAAATTTAAATTTCAAATAACAGGGTAATCGAGGTCTGTGACCCATAATTTCGATCTTATCTCATGTACCACATGTGATATTAATGATATTAAAATTTTCTTGAATCTTGACGGTGGAGATGTTGAAAAGTGTAACCATGTTGATTCAGGTAATCAATCAGAAACTCAGGTCGTTCTCGATGGATAGCAGTTTTTTTTGTTGCAAATGTAGATATATTTCAGTCTGTTGGCCTTGATGTCCAAACAATAGCATTTTACATTTGCATAACATTTACATTTTCATTCATTCATTCATCATCTCCCGCTTTATCCTCTATTAGGGTCGCGGTGGGGTTCCCCATGCCCATCCAGGGGAGAACATCTCGGGCGCTGGGCAGATACACCCAGGACAGGGCGCCAATCCATCGCTGGGCACACACTCACTCACACAGACATACTCTATATGGGGCAATTTGGAGAATTCAGTTGACTTGATCCATGTTTTTGGACTGTGGGAGGAAACCGGAGAACCCGGAGGAAACCCACGCAGACACGGGGAGAACATGGAAACTCCACCCAGATGGGGATTCGAACCGGGAATCCCTAGTACTAAGAGGAGAACGTGCTAACCACTAAGCCACCGTGCCGCCACATTTACATTTTATTTATTTTAATATTTATTTATTTTCCTTTTTCTAATAATATTTCCATCCATGCATTACCTCCTGCTTTATCCTCTACCACGGTGGCGGTAACTTCTCTTACTGCCATGTACATATGTACATTCTAATATGTACATATATTTCAGTATATTTGCCTTTATGTCAAAACAGTATGTATATTTTTATTAAAAGTGGTTTTAAGAAGACACTTTTATCCGAAGTGACTTACAAGTATCCCAACGTGGTTGGGGTCAGAACGCAGGGTTGGCCATATAACATCCCTGGGTCAGTGAGGGTGTAATGGGGCACGAATGATTCCCAGTTCGAATTCGAGTTTCCATGTTCTCCCTCTTTCCGCGTGGGTTCCCTCCAGGTTCTCCATTTTCCTCCCAAAAACATGGATCAGGGTCAATTGAATTCTCTGAATTGCCCCATATAGAGTGTTTGTGTGAGTGAATGTGTGCCCAGCGATAGATTGGCGTCCTGTCCTGGGTGTATCTGCCCAGTGTCCAAAACGTTCTCCCCTGGATGGTCATGGGGAACCCCACCGCGACCCTAGTAGAGGATATAGCGGAAGATAATGGATGGATGGATGGATGGATGGATATAGTCCATTGTTGGCGGCTCTGTCTTCTCCCCCAGCACCACTGCGTTTCTGCCACAGTGACAATGTTCTGTGACATTGGTGACCTCAGTGGATCTGGGATTTGAACCTTCAACCTACAGATTGGTATCCCAACATCCTAACCACTGAGCTAACCTGGCCTGTAGGGTTAATGGGTTAATTGTCCCCTAAAAAAAACCTCTTCACATCTGAAAAACCTTTAAACTTGATGTAATACTTATTGTTCTCATGGTTCCTCACAGCTAAACAAAAAGAATCGCACTGACCCATCCTGAGAACATTAAGTTGGGACGGATTTACTGAGTAAACAGCCGAGTGTTGGCTGCCGAACGCCACAGTGAAGATAATGTAAATTAAATGAATCAGTATTTGACTCTGAGTCATCCACAGTGGAATCTATTAGTTCCTGATGCTTCTAGATTACTACTTAGGCTTTGTTGTTATTCACTAATTGTTTCTGATGCTTTTCTCCGCGGTACTAACACACGATTCAGCTTACTCACCCATGAGCTGAATCATATGTGTGGCTTGTGGGTTGGACTGAATAGTGTGGTGTATCCATCCATTATCTTCCGCTTTATCCTCTATTAGGCCCCATGCCCATCCAGGGGAGAAGGTTTCGGGTGCTGGGCAGATAAACCCAGGACAGGGCGCCAATCTATCGCTGGGCACACTCTCACTCACACAGACACACTCTATATGGGGCAATGTGGAGAACTCAATTGACCTTGATCCATGTTTTTGGACTGTGGGAGGAAACCGGAGAACCCAGAGGAAACCTACGCGGACACGGGGAGAACATGGAAACTCCACCCAGACTGGGATTCGAACCGGGAATCCCTAGCACTACTTGGGATTCGACCCAGGAATGAACAGCTTGTGAACAGCTCTTTAAGGTCATGTTAGCACAGCTTTTAAGGAAGGCATTCAGCACCATAGTACACATTTTGGCTTTTTGCTGTAATGGCAAATGAATGATCTTGAGAACGTGGTGTAGCGAGGTCTAGAACTTGGTGTAGCGAGGTGGTTTCGTGGTTTAGTGGTAGAGCATGTTTGCCTCCCAGTGCCGGGGATCCGGGTTCGAATCCCAATCTGGGTAGCATTTCCAGGTTAAAGGTAAATTAATTGCTCTAAATTCCCCAATATAGTGTCTGTGTGAGTGAGTGTGTGCCCAGCGATAGATTGGCATCTTGTCATATATATATATATATATATATATACAGTATATATATATATATATATATACAGTATATATATATATATATATATATATATATATATATATATATATATATATATATATATATATATATATATATATATATATATATATGAAAATCATATATGAAAATATGGCGGCACGGTGGCTTAGTGGTTAGCACGTTCGCCTCTCAGCGCTAGGGATTCCCGGTTCGAATCCCCATCTGGGTGGAGTTTCCATGTCCTCCCCGTGTCCTCGTGGGTTTCCTCCAGGTTCTCCGGTTGCCTCCCACAGTCCAAAAACATGGATCAAGTCAATTGAATTCTCAAAATTGCCCCATATAGAGTGTGTCTGTGTGAGTGAGTGTGTGCCCAGCGATGGATTGGCGCCCTGTCCTGGGTGTATCTGCCCAACGCCCGAGA
Organism: Corydoras sp. C115; assembly: GCA_019802505.1. Taxonomy (NCBI): domain Eukaryota; kingdom Metazoa; phylum Chordata; class Actinopteri; order Siluriformes; family Callichthyidae; genus Corydoras; species Corydoras sp. C115. The sequence continues at coordinate 1,446,581 of JAFMOC010000058.1, read as the reverse complement.
TGTTCTCCCCTGGATGGGCATGGGGAACCCCACCGCGACCCTAATAGAGGATAAAGCGGGAGATAATGAATGAATGAATTAATATATGAAAATATATATGGAAATCAAAGGGGCACCATTCAATTCATTTTTTGTATTTAAGCCCAGAACAACAAATCTTTGCAATTTCAGAATAAAGTCGATTAGTTTTGTCTAGTGTATATTCTTCCGGATTCTATACAATAGCATGGAAATAATATATGCTGGTTATTAAGCTGTAAAGAGGCCTTGAGTGGAAGCTAGATAACATGTGAATGGGACCAGTTAATTAAATGCAAAAAAAAAAGCTCAAAGTAAAGGGTTTTACTCATTCAAATGGATTTACGGCGAAACAGCTTAACCGTTTATTAACCGTTTTATTAACCGTGAATGTGATGAAGGGGTAGTCTATATATATACGGTAGCTTAGTGGTCAGCACGTTCGCCTCTCAGCACTAGGGATTCCCGGTTCGAATGCCCATCTGGGTGGAGTTTCCATGTTCTCCCCGTGTCTGCGTGGGTTTCCTCCGAGTACTCCGGTTTCCTCCCACAGTCCAAAAACATGGTTCAAGTTAATTGAGTTCTCCAAATTGCCCCATATAGAGTGTGTCTGTGTGAGTGAGTGTGTGTGCTCAGCGATGGATTGGCGCCCTGTACTGGGTCTATCTGCCCAGCGCCTGAGACGTTCTCCCCTGGATGGACCCTAATAGAGGATAAAGCAGAAGATAATGAATATATATATATATATATATATATATATATATATAGGGTGTCAAGTCAATTGAGTTCTCCAAATTGCCCCATATAGAGTGTGTGTCTGTGTGCGTGAGTGTGTGCCCAGCGATATATTGGCACCCTGTCCTGGGTGTATCTGCCCAGCGCCTGAAACGTTCTCCCCTGGATGGGCATGGGGCACCCCCCAAAACCCTAATAGAGGATAAAGCGGAAGATAATGGATGGATGGATGTGTGTGTATATATATATATATATATATATGAAAATCATATATAAAAATATATGAAAATAAATATGAAAATTAAAGAGGCACCATACATTATACAGATTGTCCTCTGTATATACAGTATTTGTGTGTGTGTGTGTGTGTGTGTGTGTGTGTGTGTGTGTGTGTGTGTGTGTGTGTGTGTGTGTGTGTGTGTGTGTGTGTGTGTGTGTGTGACCTTAATCTTACAGTGGTTTAGCTTCCTCTATATCATGGCTAATGTCACGTCCCCCAGCAGGAGGATGGTGGGAATGTGGTGAGTTTGGTCAAGACCATCTCATAAAGCTCAGCATGCTGGCACTGTTCCACTTCCCCTGCAAACGAGGAACCAGACAGCGAAAGGGAAGCCACACAACAAGTTCCATGGCCAAAAGGGGAGGTTCTGAAACATTTTTAATCATACACGCTGAACGCAGATCATCTGATTTGAAGGTCAGAACCCTTTCGAAGCTTCCCTCTGCGATGTGCTCATCTTAACAAGTTTCAGTTCAGCCACCAGTCAAACATTTCCCTTCGAGCAGCTCGACGTTAACTTTTAACCTTTTCGTATCAGCACTTATGATCGCAGGAAAAATGTGAAATATTCTCTTTTTTTTCACTCCAGGAAACATTTGCACATTCACATTCATTCAGGCACCAGGTTTCTGAGTGTTTTCATGCTCTTACTTTGCTTCGGACTTTAATGACTTCACTGCAGAAAATTTTATAGCATTGAATTTAAGACGTGGAGAAATAGCTGTGGTTTTCTGTTTACTGTATATCCCTAGATCTAAAAGGTACGAGGTAAATAATATATCCAAAAGAGTAAACGTTCACGGTCTGTATGTATGGATGGATGGATAGTATTGCACAAATATGCAAACAGGTAGACAAAGCTTCAGACTGTCATAAATGGATAAATGGAGTGAGTGAGTGAGTGAGTGAGATAATATAGAGAGTGAAATAGAGAGTAATAGTGAGATAGAGAGAGTAATAGTGAGATAATATAGAGAGTGAGATAGAGAGTAATAGTGAGATAATATAAAGAGTGAGATAGAGAGTAATAGTGAGATTATATATATATATATATATATATATATATATATATATATATATATATATATATATATATATATATATATATTTATAGAGAGAGAGATAGTAAGATAGATAGTGAGATAGTATAAAGAGTGAGATAGAGAGTGATAGTGAGATAATTTACATATATAGAGAGAGAGATAGATAGTGAGAGATAGATAGTGAGATTTTGAGATAGATAGATATTGAGATAATATAGAGAGTGAGATAGAGAGTAATAGTGAGATAATATATATAGAGAGAGAGATAGTAAGATAGATAGTGAGATAATATAAAGAGTGAGATAGAGAGTAATAGTGAGATAATATATATATATATATATATAGAGAGAGAGAGAGAGAGAGAGAGATGGATATTGAGATAAGATAGAGAGTGAGATAGAGAGTAATAGTGAGATAATATATATAGAGAGAGAGATAGTAAGATAGATAGTTATTGAGATAGAGAGCTAGATAGTGAGATAATATAGATAGTGAGATAGAGAGTAATAGTGAGATAATATATATATATAGAGAGAGAGATAGTGAGATAGAGAGATAGATATTGAGATAGATATTTGGTGAGATAGGAAGCTAGAGAGTGAAATAGAGATAGAGAGAGAGAGAGAGAGAGAGATGGCTGGATAGATGGATGATGGATGGAAAAACATACAGACAGATGGATCTATAGATTATAGATTGGATCACTATTTATTACTTAGCTTTGATTTTCCTTGTTTCAGCTCTGCTGCTTTGTCCAAGTAGAACTTGTTTCCCATCATGACATCTGCGGGGTTACGCTGTGTATGCACCGTGTGTGCTGTATGAACTGTATGTGTATCTGCTGTACCATGTGCAAGGTGGAGCCTGGTATAATGCCCCAGTACTGGCATCGTAAACAGCCAGTGGAGGCCACTGTTGCTGTAGCAGTGAGAAATTCCCAATCCTGTCTTTCCCTCGGTTCTAAGAGTGCTCGACCAGGTGGCTTTACACTGGACCACAGCTCTACCACAACGGTGTGGATGTGTTTAGAGCGCTGTAACCATGACCACCCACAAATAAATTTCAACATTATTGAATTAATACTAATATTGGATTTATTTCTCTCTCTCTCTCAACCCTTTATCTGTCTTGCTTGTTATTAAGTGAGAAACTGGCTATTTATTAGATTATTTTACATTTGTTAACGAAAATTAAGGTTTGTGTATTATGTGGGCAGCTTGAGCAACTCAGTGGATAAAAGAAAGCTGTGTATAATAAATCAGAATCTTTATTTCACCAGGTAGTAGATGTACACGGAATTCTTCTGGTTTTGGAACCTTCTGGTGCAGGTGTCGTATACATGGTGGCTTAGTGGTCAGCACGTTCGTCTCTCAGGACTACGGATTTCCGGGTCGAATCCCAATCTGGGTGGAGTTTCCATGTTCTCCCCGTGTCTGCGTGGGTTTCCTCTGGGTTCTCCGGTTTCCTCCCACAGTCCAAAAAGATGGATCAAGGTCAATTGGATTCTCCAAATGCTATATAGAGTTTGAGTGAGTGTGTATCTGTGTGAGGGGTGTCTGCCCAGTGATAGATTGGCGCCCTGTCCTGGGTGTATCTGCCCAGCGTTCTGCCCTGGATGGGCATGGGGAACCCCACCGCGAAGATAATGGATGGATATATATATATATATATATATATATATATATATATATATATATATATATATATATATATATATAAGAAACTACTGAAGACGCATCTCTTTAACAAATATAGCTCGTTTTCTGCATAACTTCTGACTTGTAATGTTCTCATTTGTAAGTCGCTTTGGATAAAAGTGTCTGCTAAATGACTGTCTAAATGTAAATATATATATATATATATATATATATATATATATATATATATATATATATATGCCCAGCGATGGATTGGCACCCTGTCCTGGGTGTATCTGCCCAGCGCCCGAGACATTCTCCTCTGGATGGGCATGGGGAACCCCCCCGCGACCCTAATAGAGGATAAAGCGGGAGGTAATGAATGAATGAATATATATATATATATATATATATAATATATATATATATATATATATATATATATATATATATATATATATATATATATGTATATATATATATATATATGTGTGTGTGTGTGTGTGTGTGTATATATATATATATATATATATATATATATATATATATATATATATATATATATATATATATATATATATTTATTTTATTTATTTATTTATTTTTTCTCCTTTAAGTTTCGTGGTAGCTCAGTGGTTAGGGTTTTGGGCTCTCAATCTGAAGGTTGGGGGTTCAAATCCCAGGTCCACTGAAGTTACCAATGTGGGTCCTTGAGCAAGACCCTTAACCCTCATTGCTCCAGGGATACTGTGGCCAACCATGTGCTTGATTTGGAAGTCGCTTTGGATGAAAGCGTCTGCGAAATGACCAAAATGTAAATATAGGTTTCCAGTGGTGTTTAGTGTTTAGTATACAATCTTTTTTTTCAAAGCGTTTTATAGAGCAAAGAGAGTCTATCACTATGAGCTTATCATTGTACCAATAAAAGAAGTCTTCTATTTAACACATTCTTCATTACACTAATTTCAAGCCTTTAATCATGCAGAAGGTTCTTTGAATCTTATTCGTTTTCGTAGGACCCCTGTCTACAACATTTCCATTGGGAAACCATCGGTTTTTAGAGTAGCTACGTTATTTGTTCTGAATCTGATTGAAAAGTTGAAATGACGGTTTGATAATTCATTATTCTGCCAAATTAGTAGCTGTTTGGACATTTGAGCGTTATGATGTGGGGTGGGCTTTAGTTGAGGCTTAGCAATAATGGATGATGATAAACAGATATTCAAACTGAGTTCCTCAATATCCCAAATGGCTAAGTTATCCCATCCATGCACTTTCCGTTCCTGATGGCTTTGACATGTTCCTGGCTGACGGCGCTGAGACTCATCAGCTTCAAATTGTTCTAATGTGTCTCATTACACAGGAATTGTTTGCCACAAAGTCCTGTGATCGTGATAGGGTCTTGACTGTATACATTTTTTGGGATAATGCATTAAGCTGCCAGAACAATGTTAGGATTACTGTATATATAATATAATATAATATATATATATAATATTAATGGGCATCACGGTGGCGTGGTGTTTAGAATGTTCTCCTCTCAGCTCTAGCGATTCAGGTTCGACTCCCAATCTGGGTGCAGTTTCCACGTTCTCCCCGTGTCCACGTGGGTTTCCTCCGGGTTCTCCGGTTTCCTCCCACAGTCCAAAAACATGGATCAAGTCAATCGAGTTCTCCAAATTGCAAAAGTGTGTTTGTGTGAGTGAGTGTGTGCCCAGCGATAGATTGGTGCCCCGTCCTGGGTGTATCTGCCCAGCGCCCGAGACGTTCTCCCCTGGATGGGCATGGGGAACCCCACCGCGACCCTAATAGAGGATAAAGCGGAAGATAATGGATGAATGAAAAAGGGGTGGCACGGTGGTGTGGTGTTTAGCACGTTCTCCTCTCAGCTCTAGGGATACAGGTTCGAATCCCCATCTGGGTGGAGTTTCCATGTCCTCCCCGTGTCGTCATGGGTTTCCTCCGGGTTCTCCCGGGTCCTCCCACAGTCCAAAAACATGGCTCAAGGTCAATTGAATTCTCCAAATTGCCTCCATATAGAGAGTCTGTGAGTGAGTGTGTGCCCAGTGATAGTTTGTCCCCCTGTCCTGTGGGTATTTGCCCAACGCCTGAAACGTTCTCCCCTGGATGGGCATGGGGAACCCCCCCCACGACCCTAGTAGAGGATAAAGTGGAAGATAATGGATAGATGAATATATAATATTATACTATAATATGATATAAAGCTAACAGCAGCCCAGTATTATGGGTCTTTTTTGTCGAGGCCTCATAATATCTTAGTTATTCTAAGCAAGTTTTAAAATTATGCATGTTACATGTTCCATTTGTAAAAGTGTAGTGTGTTAGAACGTCACACTTATTTTTATGTGTGATATGAAAGTTGCTGTGGATTTAAATCAAGGGAAGTAAATATGTGTGAATGGCTGTTAGGCACGTCTGCTCTCGCCGCTGTTTGTGGCAACATGTGACTAACATATCAGATAAAGTCATGTGGCGATATGTGTTCGCTATGTTTCAGTCCAACTGTATTTCCTCTATTACAAATTAATATTATTATTATTTGTTATTCGAACCGTATTTATGACGTAACTAAAAAAATTGCTTTATGTCATAAAGAATTCAAAATACATAGCCCAGTCTTATATTTTTAACTAGAAGGGCTGTGAGCAACAAATATGAATTAATAACGATATTTGTTACATACAACAACAGCTGAACTTGTCTATGGATTATTGACATGGACGTCATTTCTATAAAAGGCTGTTTTGGGCGCTGGGCAAATACACCCAGGACAGGACGACAATCCATCGCTGGGCACACACTCACTCACACAGACTCACACAGACACACACACACTCTATATGGGGC
>JAFMOC010000058.1:1372500-1437500 GCA_019802505.1 Corydoras sp. C115 | reverse complement strand
GGCATGGGGAACCCCCACCGCGACCCTAATAGAGGATAAAGTGGGAGATAATGAATGAACTTTTTTATTAGAGACGGGCACGCTGGCTTAGTGGTCAGCACGTTCTCTTATTAGTGCTAGGGATTCCCGGTTTGAATCCCAATCTGGGTGGAGTTCCCATGTCCTCCCCGTGTCCGCGTGGGTTTCCCCCGGGTTCTCCGGTTTCCTCCCACAGTCAAAAAACATGGATCAAGTTAATTGAGTTCTCTAAATTGCCCCATATAGAGTGTGTTTGTGTGAGTGAGTGTGTACCCAGCGATGGATTGGCGCCCTGTCCTGGGTGTATCTGCCCAGCGCCCAAGACGTTCTCTTCTGGATGGGCATGGGGAACCCCCCCCCCCCCATCCCCCGTGACCCTAGTAGAGGATAAAGCAGAAGATAATAGATGGATTAGAGATGAGCAGGGTGGCTTAGTGGTTAGCATGTGCTCCTCTCAGCCCTAGGGATTCCCGGTGCGAATGCCCATCTGGGTGGAGTTTCCATGTTCTCCACGTGTCTGTGGGTTTCCTCCGGGTTCTCTGGTTTCCTCCCACAGTCCAAAAACATGGATCAAGGTCAATTATGTTCTTCAAATTGCCCCATATAGAGTGTGTGTGTGAGTGTGTGTGCCCAGAGATAGATTGGCACCCTGTCCTGGGTGTTGCCCAGCGCCCAAAACGTTCTTCCCTGGATGGGCATGGGGAACCCCCTCCCCTCAGTACCCTAGTAGTAGTGACCCTAGTAGAGAATAAAGCAGAAGATATTGGATGGTTCCCTTTGTATCAGACATTAAAAGATACTGTGCGCGTGTGTGCATAAGATTATTCTAATAATTCATCCATCCATTATCTCCCGCTTTATCCTCTATTAGGGTCGCGGAGGGTTCCCCATGCCCATCCAGGGGAGAACGTCTCGGGCGCTGGGCAGATACACCCAGAACAGGGCGCCAATCCATCGCTGGGTACACACTCACTCTATATGGGGCAATTTGGAGAACTCAATTAACTGTGGGAGGAAACCGGAGAACCCGGAGGAAACCCACGCGGACACGGGGAGAACATGGAAACTCCACCCAGTATTCTAATAACAAATTATAATAAAGTTTTTGGCATTTTTGCTAAATTTAAATCGTTATATGTCATTTCGACTATTCACTATTTCTTTTCTAAAGGCCACATTCGAAATAAGTGTGTAAATGTGTCGTTTATTTTGACCAAATAATTTTTTTTTATTTGATGCAAACCATTGCATCATTGTATTGTGTGTGTGTGTCTGTCTGTCTGTCTGTGTGTGTGTGTGTGTGTGTGCATGGGTCATGTCATTTCCACTGGTGGATAAAGTAATGTCCTGAAATCCTGACAGGGCGCCTGTGCCTTTTTATTCCCGGTTTTCTGTTTCAGCTCAGGCAGCACGTGTGTTTGCATTGGTGTTAGCAGGTGACTGCTATGATAAACACCCCGTGCCACAGCACTAACAAAGAGCCCCTGGTGCAGTGCGTTCGGCTCACTTGTGTGTGTATACTATATAAAAACACTCTTATCTCTTTGTTAATACTCGAGGTGATTTATGGGCGTTGGGAAGGTGCTACTGTACCCGGCGCGAGTACTTACTGTTTTAATCATCAGAGAAGTTAGTGTTGCACGAGTCGAGTCCAATGTTGTTGATGTTATTCCAGGTACTTACAGACTAATGGCTTGTACCTTAACGTCCTTAGACAGCTTCCCGGGGTCTCTTTATTGCTCTTGGCTATGGTTTAGTGCCCACTTAGTCATGCTGGTTTACAAGAGAAGGCTGATGAGGATCCTGAAGGGTGGTCTGGTCATTATGAAAGGCTCCCATTATCTCCTGTACTGCTTTTTCAAACAATATATGACTAACCCTGTTTCCTTCTCACTTTATTATACATTTGACATGATGGTTTTATGCAGCGATACTTGTTTACATGTTTAGATAAATTTTGGTACAAATTGTCAGGCAAAGTATCACTGAACGAATACAAATATATCAGGCCATCCCATGGAACCAGCTTAATGTGGAATATTGTGTTTTACTAGTGATTTTATTAGGGGTCCGGGTTCTCTGGTTTCCTCCCATAGTCCAAAAACATGGATTCAAGGTGAATTGGCTGCTCTAAATTGCCCCTATATACTGTGTACGTGTCTTTGTGAGAGAGTGTGTGCCCAGCGATAAATTTGTGCCATGAAATGTTCTCCCTGGATGGGCATGGGGAACCCCCTCGCGACCTTAGTACTTTAGTAGATGATTAAACAGAAGATCATGTGTCTGTGTGTGTGTGTGTGTGTGTGTGTGTGTGTGTGTGTGTGTGTGTGTGTGTATACATATATATACTCACAGACAGACAGACACTCACAGACAAACACACACAAACACACTCTATATGGGGCAATTCGGAGAATTCACTTCACCTTGATCCATGTCTTTGGACTGTGGGAGGACACTGGAGAACCCGGAGGAAACCCACGCAGACACGGGGAGAACATGGAAACTCCACCCAGATTGGGATTCAAACCGGGAATCCCTAGCACTAATAAGAGAACGTGCTAAGCACTAAGCCACGGTGCCGCCCGTGTATGTATGTGTATGTATATATATATAGGCGGCACGGTGGCTTAGTGGTTGGCATGTTCTCCTCTCAGCGCTAGGGATTCTCGGTTCGAATCCCCATCTGGGTGGAGTTTCCATGTTCTCCCCGTGTCTGCGTGGGTTTCCTCCGGGTTCTCCGCTTTCCTCCCACAGTCCAAAAACATGGATAAAGTGGATTGAATTATCCAAATTGCCCCATATAGAGTGTGTCTGTGTGAGTGAGTGTGTGCCCAGCGATGGATTGGCGCCCTGTCCTGGGTCTATCTGCCCAGCGCTCAAGATGTTCTCCCCTGGATGGGCATGGGGAACCCCACCGCGACCCTAATAGAGGATAAAGCGGGAGATATTGAATGAATGAAATGAATGAATATATATATATATATATATATATATATATATATATATATATATATATATATATATGTGTGTGTGTGTGTGTATGTATATGTATGTATATGTGTGTGTGTGTATATATATATATAATATATATATATATATATATATATATATATATATATATATATATATATATATTGTACATTTTTTATATAGTACATGTGTGACACTGTACCATCTTTATATTTACAATCTGCCTGTTCTCTGTGAATGGCAATAAAATTTTATATCAAATTGAGATAAAACCATCTTTGTGTTACATAATGAATTATATCATCAGAAACACTGAAGAGGTAAAGACCAGATAACTGGATTTCAAAGTTGTAAACTCCCTTTGCAGGTTCTCATTGGACTGCTTCAACTCAACTGCTACAGTTAAGCACAAATGCAAGGAACGGAATAAGAACTAGAAGAAGTTCTAGATTCTCATCGTTGAGGTTTTATTTTTTCTCGTCGTCTTAACTAGTTGAGACATTATCCTGAGTGAAAAGAGAAATGTAATCACCAACCAAAAGTTCAGTTAGTGCTTTATTACTTCTCTTTTGGCTTTCCTGATGGCCTGAATTCTTTGAGGCATGGACTTCTCTAATGAAAAACAATAGTCCACATTAAGCCGCTTCTTTTCTTTCTCAAACCGAGGTTGACAGTTCAGCTTTGCAGAAACGAGCCTTTTTTTTAATTTCCACTATAAATTTGTTGAACGGATCGAGATCCAGACTATTTTCTGGCCATGTCATTCAGCTGGGACGAAAAAAATACACAAAACCCCTCGACTCTATTGCTCTGTGTCAAAATACTAACCCATCATGAGGAGCATGTATGGTTCAGCCACCTGAGACACTGGATCCCAATCTGGGTGGAGTTTCCATGTTCTCCCCGTGTCTGCGTGGGGTTCCTCCGGGTTCTCCGGTTTCCTCCCACAGTCCAAAAAACATGGATCAAGTCAATTGTATTCTCCAAATTGCCCCACATAGAGTGTGTTTCTGTGAGTGAGTGTGTGCCCAGTGATAGATTTGCGCTCTGTCCTGGGTGTATCTGCCCAGTGCCCGAAACGTGCTCACCTGGATGGGCATGGGGAAGCCCGCCATGACCCTAGCAGAGGATAAAGCGGAAGGTAATGGAAAGATGGATGGATGTAATAATAATAATAATAATAATAATAATAATAATAATAATAATAATTACATTTACATTTGGTCATTTATTGGACGCTTTTATCCAAAGTGACTTACAAGGTGAGCACAGGGTTCATCACAACATCCCTGGAGCAATGAGGGTTAAGGTTCTTGCTCAAGGACCCACATTGGTAACTTCAGTGGACCTGGGATTTGAACCCCAACCTTCTGATTGATAGCCCAACACCCTAACCACTGAGTAACCTCTCCCTCTATGTGTCAATTTTTTTAGGACATGAACATTAAAAAAATTCACACACACACACACACACACAAACATACGTACTGTATATGCTGTGTCTGCGTGGGGTTCCTCCGGGTTCTCCGGTTTCCTCCCACAATCCAAAAACATGGGTCAAGGTCAATAGAATTCTCCAGAACGTGTGTCCAGCGATAGATTGGCGCCCTGTCCTGGGTGTATCTGCCCAGCGCCTGAGACGTTCTCCCCTGGATATGCATGGGGAACCCCCCCGCGACCCTAATAGAGGATAAAGCGGAATATAATGGATGGATGGAATTTGATGGTTTACTTCAGGCCGTTATTCTTATGTTTCATTGAGCTGGCACAAGATGAAGGGGTTCTAAATGATCTCATTAACCAGTGCAGAGTCATGATTCATCAATATGAATCACATTCATTGAATCATTTATGCTTTAATGCTTTTCTTTAGCTTAGTGTAACCTTTTTTTTAACTTTGTCTTGTGTTGGGTTTTACAAATGATCTTTTTTGCCTGCGGTGCTTACACACAGAGGAATTCGGCTTCCATATTTAACCCATCCATGCAGCAACACACACACACACACACACACACACACACACACACACACAGCGTGCACGCGTGCCTGGAATGGTGGGCAGCCCTGTACATGGCGCCCAGTGAGCAATTGGGGTTAGGTGTCTTGCCCAAGGGCAATTCAGATGTAGTACTTGTTGGGACAAGAAATCGAACCGGGGACCTTCAGGTCGACAGGCTGGTTTATTAACCCCAACCCTGCGACTGCCCCCATTATTTCGATTTTTTATATTTTATTTAGCTAAGTTTTCAGTCCCAAACTCTTATCTTCTGCCGATATGAATAAAAATAAACAAATACATAAATAAATAAAACAATAATAATAACAACAACAACAATAATAATAATATAGTGTAATAATAGGCTTACTGGTTAGCACGTTCTTCTTTCAGCGCTAGGGATTCTCGGTTCGAATCCCCATCTGGGTGGAGTTTCCATGTTCTCCCCGTGTCCGCGTGGGTTTCCTCCGGGTTCTCCGGTTTCCTCCCACAGTCCAAAAACATGGATCAAGTCAATTGAATTCTCCAAATTGCCCCATATAGAGTGTGTCTGTGTGAGTGAGTGTGTGCCCAGTGATAGATTGGCGCCCTGTCCTGGGTGTATCTGCCCAGCGCCCGAGACGTTCTCCCCTGGATGGGCATGGGGAACCCCCCGCGACCCTAATAGAGGATAAAGCGGGTGATAATGAATGAATAATAATAATAATAGTAATAATAATAATAATAATAATAATAATAATAATAATAATTATTATTATTATTATTATTATTATTATTATTATTATTATTATTATTATTATTACATCCATCCATCTTTCCATTACCTACCGCTTTATCCTCTGCTAGGGTCATGGCGGGGTTCCCCATGCCCATCCAGGGGAGAACGTTTCGGGTGCTGGGCAGATACACCCAGGACAGGACGCCAAATCAATCACTGGACACACACTCATTCACACAGACACACACACAAACACACTCTATATGGGGCAAATCAGAGCATTCACTTTACCTTGAATCCATGTTTTTGGACTGTGGGAGGAAACCAGAGAACCCGGAGGAAACCCACGCAGACACGGGGAGAACATGGAAACTCCACCCAGATTGGGATTCGAACCGGGAATCCCTAGTGCTGAGAGGAGAACGTGCTAACCACTAAGCCACTGTGGCACTCTACTTTATTATTATTATTATTATTATTATTATTATTATTATCTCATCTCATTATCTTCTGCTTAATCCTCTACATGGGTAGCAGGGGGTTTGCCTGGTACATCCACATTTTGCGCGCTGGGCAGACACACCCAGGACATGGAGCCAAGCTATTGGCGCCTCACACAGAAGCAAACCTTATGGGGGCAATTTAGAGCCATGTGTTTGGACTGTGTGAGGAAACTGAGAACCCAGAGAAAACCCATGTAGACACGTTGAGAACATGGAAACTCTAGTCAGTCCGGGATTCGAACCTGGTTCCCCAGCGCTTAGAGGCGGACGTGCTAATCACTACGCCAACGCCGACCCAGATTTAATTATTTTCCCCGACACTTTGACATTTTTCTCCGTCCATCTGTTTTCCTATTTAAACCTTTTTGTTTCCTTTACACTCCAAATTTTAGTGACAGCTGATCGGAAACCACATTTGTCACATTGTGTTAGTGAACTCTGTCGTTTCGTCTGACGGCTCACTTTGGAGCAGCGGTGCTTAGTCCAACATTTTTTAAAACACTTTGCTAACTGCAGACTACAATAACAAACTGATTATTCATTCATCCATTATCTTCAGCTTTATCCTCTATTAGGGTTCCATCCAGGGGAGAACGTTTCGGGCGCTGGGCAGATACACCCAGGACAGGGCGCCAATCTATCACTGGGCACACACTCACTCACACAGACGCACTCTATATGGGGCAATTTGGAGAACTCAATTGACTTGATCCATGTTTTTGGACTGTGGGAGGAAACCGGAGAACCCGGAGGAAACCCACGCAAACACGGGGAGAACATGGAAACTCCACCCAGTTTGGGATTCGAACCGGGAATCCCTAGTGCTGAGAGGAGAACATGCTAACCACTAAGCCACCGTGCCGCCAAACTGATTATATAATGAATTATTATTAAATTATTATTATGAAATAATATTATTAGTATTATTAGATACTATTCATTCATTCATTATCTCCCGCTTTATCCTCTATTAGGGTCGCGGTGGGGTTCCTCATGCCCATCCCGGGAAGAACGTTTCAGGCGCTGGGCAGATACACCCAGGACAGGACGCCAATCCATCGCTGGGCACACACTCACTCACACAGACACACTCTATATGGGGCAATTTGGAGAATTCAATTGACTTGATCCATGTTTTTGGACTGTGGGAGGAAAGCGGAGAACCCGGAGGAAACCCACGCGGACACGGGGAGAACATAGAAACTCCACCCAGATGGGGATCAGAACCGGGAATCCCTAGTGCTGAGAGGAGAACGTGCTAATCACTAATCCACCATGCCACCAAACTGATTATATAATGGATTATTATTAAATTTTTATTATGAAATAATATTATTAGTATAATTAGATACTATATATTTTACATAATTAACTTTTATATAATGTCCATTTATCAGCTCCACTTGTCATATAGATTCACTTTGTAGTTTCACATTTACATTCTGTGGTCCGGGTGGCTTAGTGGTTAGCATGTTCTCCTCTCAGCACTGTTCGAATCCCAATCTGGGTGGAGTTTCCATGTTCTCCCCGTGTCCGCATGGGTTTCCTCCGGGTTCTCCGGTTTCCTCCCACAGTCCAAAAACATGGAGCAAGTCAATTGTGTTCTCCAAATTTCCCCATATAGAGTGTCCAATATAATATACAGTGTAATATAATAATCTGTATAATATATTTAATCTGAGGGCTGGCACGGTGGCTTAGTGGTTAGCATGTTCTCCTCTCAGCACTAGGGATTCCTGGTTCGAATCCCATTTTCCTGGTTCGAATTCCCGGTTTCGAATCCCATGCTCTCCCCGTGTCCCCGTGGGTTTCCTCCGGGTTCTCCGGTTTCCTCCCACAGTCCAAAAACACGGATCAAGTCAATTGAGTTCTCCAAATTGCCCCATATAGAGTGCGTTTGTGTGAGTGAGTGTGTGCCCAGCGATAGATTGGCCTCCTGTCCTGGGTGTATCTGCCCAGCGCCCGAAACGTTCTCCCCTCGATGGGCAAGGGAAACAACCCCCCAATCTATCGCTGGGCACACACTCACTCACACAGACACACTCTATATGGGGCAATTTGGAGAACTCACTTGACTTGATCCATGTTTTTGGACTGTGGGAGGAAACCGGAGAACCCGGAGGAAACCCACGGCGACACGGGGAGAACAGGCAAACTCCACCCAGATTGGGATTCGAACCGGGAACCCCTAGCGCTGAGAGGAGAACGTGCCGACCACTAAGCCACCGTGCTGCCCTCCATCTAAAATACATTATAGTTTATAACACACGGCCTTCAGCACTGTCCAGGAGTTAAGGACGTCCAGCACACGTCCATAGGCATGTTATAAATGTTATATGTGTGATGTTATTATGGGACGTGATGGCAATGTTGCAGTGAAAGATGTTCGCCACCAGAGGGCAGGCCTCTCCTGTCACTACACATTCCATGTCCTGGTCCATCATTGGCTCTCGCTCCAAAGAAGCTGCACAGCTGCTCGTCTCTGCAGTAGTGCATGACACATTCATTTAACATTGGACACTTACATTTAGCCCCCCACCCCCACCCCCTACCCCCTACCCCCACCCCCCACCCCCTGCTGTCATGGGGATTGGAGTGTCGCAGGGTCTGCGTTGGTTTGGAGTCTGCAGATGATGCTGGTTCTGCTCGGCGTTGACCAATAGCATGTGAGGATAAAGGGCCCAGCGCGGGCTGAGAGGTTATGAGAAAGGCTCAGCCCTCCTCACCCTCAGCCCAGCTGACTTCTGCTGCTCTCACTCTGAACGCCGTCCTGACCTACACACACACACACACACACACACACACACACACACACACACACACACACACGTCTGTTTGCTTTCGGGCCCACCAGAGAGGCTCACTGTTTTTCTTTGCTCGATTTTTTCCCTTTTTTTAAGATACTTACGGTTATTTATGTGTTTCAAAGAGACGCTCCTCTTATCGCCTGTTGACTCACAGAAACATCCCTGGCCTGCACACACACACACACACACACACACACACACACACACACACACACACACACACACACACAGTGACCATGACAAATTTACTAATTATGTTAAACTACCCACTGAGAACAATGGATCTGATTTTATCTACCATTATAAGATGGCGGGTGGCACGGTGGCTTAGTGGTTGGCATGTTCTCCTCACAGCGCTAGGGATTCCCGGTTCGAATCCCAATCTGGATGGAGTTTCCATGTTCGCCCCGTGTCCACATGGGTTTCCTCCGGGTTCTCCGGTTTCCTCCCACAGTCCAAAAACATGGAGCAAGGTCCATTGAATTCTCCAAATGACCCCATATAGAGTGTGTGTGTGTGTGTGTGTGTGTAAAGGAGTGTGTGCCCAGTGATAGATTGGCGCCCTGTCTTGGATGTTCTCCCCTGGATGGGCATGGGGAACCCCCCACGAAGTCACCATGCCATCCAATATAAACTACAGTGTAATATAATAATCTGTATAATATATATAATCTGAGGGCGGCACGGTGGCTTAGTTGTTGGCATGTTTCCCCCCCCCCCCCCCCCCCCCCCCCCCCCGCAAACCCACCATGCCGTCCAATATAATATACAGTGTAATATAATAATCTGTATAATATATATAATCTGATGGCGGCACGGTGGCTTAGTTGTTGGCACGTTCTCCTCTCAGCACTAGGGATTCCCGGTTCGAATCCCCATCTGGGTGGAGTTTCCATGTCCTCCCCGTGTCCACGTGGGTTTCCTCCGGGTTCTCCGGTTTCCTCCCACAGTCCAAAAACATGGAGCAAGGTCAATTGAATTCTCCAAATTGCCCCATATAGAGTGTGTCTGTGTGAGTGAGTGTGTGCCCAGTGATAGATTGGCGCCCTGTCTTGGGTGTTCTCCCCTGGATGGGCATGGGGAACCCCCCCCCCGCCGCAAACCCACCATGCCGTCCAATATAATATACAGTGTAATATAATAATCTGTATAATATATATAATCTGATGGCGGCACGGTGGCTTAGTTGTTGGCACGTTCTCCTCTCAGCACTAGGGATTCCCGGTTCGAATACCAATCTGGGTGGAGTTTCCATGTTCTCCCCCGTGTCCGCATGGGTTTCCTCTGGGTTCTCCGGTTTCCTCCCACAGTCCAAAAACATGGATCAAGTCAATTGAATTCTCCAAATTGCCCCATATTGAGTGTGTCTGTGTGAGTGAGTGTGTGCCCAGTGATAGATTGGCGCCCTGTCCTGGGTGTATCTGCCCAGCGCCCGAGACGTTCTCCCCTGGATGGGCATGGGGAACCCCACCGTGACCCTAATAGAGGATAAAGCGGGAGATAATGAATGAATGAATGTTAGTATTGTTGAATCAGTATAGAAAAGACGGCTTCAGATTGCCATTTTCTCAGAAACGGCTCTTTTATTAAAAACACTGCAGCAAATGGGTGTGCCTCTTAGTGGCTTAGTGGTTGGCATGTTCTCCTCTCAGTGCTAGCGAATCCCGGTTCGAATCCCAATCTGAGTGGAGTTTCCATGTTCTCCCCATGTCCGCGTGGGTTTCCTCCGGGTTCTCCGGTTTCCTCCCACAGTCCAAAAACATGGATCAAGTCAATTAAATTCTACAAAGACAGTGTGTGTGAGTGAATGTGTGCCCAGTGATAGATTGGCGCCCTGTCCTGGGTGTATCTGCCCAGCACCCGAAGCGTTCTCCCCTGGATGGGCATGAGGAACCCCACTGCGACCCTAATAGAGGATAGCATGGAGAAAACCTGGTTTTAGTTACACCCAAACGACACACAGTATACAGCACAGATGTAAAACAATCACTGTAACCTGCATTTCCCCAAACAGAACCTGTTTCTATGTGGTTAGCATGTTCTCTCAGCGCTGGGGAATCCCGGTTCGAATCCCCATCTGGGTGGAGTTTCCATGTTCTCCCCGTGTCTGCGTAGGTTTCCTCCGGGTTCTCCAGTTTCCTCCCACAGTCCAAAAACATGGATCAAGTCAATTGAATTCTCAAAATTGCCCCATATAGAGTGTGTCTGTGTGAGTGAGTGTGTGCCCAGCGATAGATTGGCGCCCTGTCCTGGGTGTATCTGCCCAGCACCCGAGACGTTCTCCCCTGGATGGGCATGGGGAACCCCACCGCGACCCTAATAGAGGATAAAGCGGAAGATAATGGATGAATGAATGAATTATTTTAGGGGTATTTCAATTATTTTATTTATTTACCGGTCGATCACAATCGACGTAATGGGCACCCCTGGCTTAAACCTGGCTTAAAGTTTGACATGGTGGAGGTGATGGCACACTCACCTGACAGCTATAGATTCTTAGGAAGACGGCCTGTTATTCTTTGGGGCATTTGCATGTTCTCCCTATGTTTTAATTAGCGGTTTTGAAGATCTTCCAAAGCCTTTTACCTCACACTTTAAAAGGACAATGTGTGAAAATGTTTCTGTCTTCAGGTCTGTGTCCTGGTGACCTGTCTGGGTTGTTTTCTTCAGAATACTTCATTAATCCCCGGGGGGGAATTGCGGTTTTTACAGATGCTCCATTAGTCATGTTTATATATACAAAAGAGGAAATTAAAAAAAAAATTAACAATAAGCGCTGTAAAATTCAACTAAATGGACTAAAAATACGCAATAAATTAATGGTAAAGTGGTATAGTAATAATACTATTACAGTAATAAGTAAAAGTAAAGTGCAGTATGTAATATCTGTTAATTAAAAGGAATAATAATTAAAAAAAATTAAATATAGTGCACTGTGTGGCAGATGGTAGAATAATATAATATTACACATTTTAATAATTATCATGGGGGTGGCACGGTGGCTTAGTGGTCAGCACATTCTCCTCTCAGCACTAGGGATTCCCGGTTCGAATCCCCATCTGGGTGTAGTTTCCATGTTCTCCCCGTGTCCACGTGGGTTTCCTCCGGGTTCTCCGGTTTCCTCCCACAGTCCAAAAACATGGATCAAGTCAATTGAATTCTCCAAATTGCCCCATATAGAGTGTGTGTGTGAGTGAGTGTGTGCCCAGTGATAGATTTGGCGTCCTGTCCTGGGTGTATCTGCCCAGCGCCCGAAACGTTCTCCCCTGGATGGGCATGGGGAACCCCCTGCGACCCTAATAGAGGATAAAGCGGGAGATAATGGATGGATGGATAATTATCATGATTATTTATTACACATTAAGTTGTTTTACTTTTAAGTTTACTTTTAACTCAACTAATTAAGTTGAGTGAGGAGTTAATCAGACTGATTATATCGTTTGATGGCCGCAGGTTAGAATGACCTCCTGTGGTGCTATGTGTGGTGCATTTGGGGGGATGAGTCTTAAGATGGGGCGGCACGGTGGCTTAGTGGTTGGCATGTTCGCCACTCAGCGCTAGGGATTCCTGGTTCGAATCCCCATCTGGGTGGAGTTTCCATGTCCTCCCCGTGTCCGCGTGGGTTTCCTCCGGGTTCTCCGGTTTCCTCCCACAGTCCAAAAACATGGATCAAGTTAATTGAGTTCTCTA
Organism: Corydoras sp. C115; assembly: GCA_019802505.1. Classification (NCBI taxonomy): domain Eukaryota; kingdom Metazoa; phylum Chordata; class Actinopteri; order Siluriformes; family Callichthyidae; genus Corydoras; species Corydoras sp. C115. The sequence continues at coordinate 1,424,795 of JAFMOC010000058.1, read as the reverse complement.
AATTGCGCCATATAGAGTGTGTTGGAGTGAGTGAGTGTGTACCCAGCGATGGACTGGCACCCGAGACGTTCTCCCCTGGATGGGCATGGGGAACCCCACCGTGACCCTAATAGAGGATAAAGCGGGAGATGATGAATGAATGAAGCGGGAGTCTTAAGTACAGTTCTTGTCTTAAACCCATTGAGCACTAAGATACGGTCCAGCATTAGCTGACAAATAGGGTTTGTTTAATTTCAGTTTTGCACTCTGAACAAATCTCTGAAGACTTTTGTTGTTGAGAAACACATGTTTAAAGGACACTGAGACCCACTTTCACTTCCTGAATGGCTCGTATCTGTCAAGACTGATTGCTCGTATCTGTCAAGACAGATTTCTCAGGCTTCCATCAAATGATTTGTTCTTTTCAAAGCATACAGCATCACAGCGGTGAATGCAATCTGAACAATGACTTACAGGCCTTACTGACCTCGCTGGATTTGCTACCAGCTACTTTTCAAATGATGGATTCGAAATTCTGCGCTCTATAAAGCCCACCCTGCCCACATGTGCAGGAGACATGCTATTATTTAAACTGGCTGCAGTCTTCAGCACCTGACCAGCGATGTGAATGATCAGCGTGCATGGATAGATGTGACACACACACTCACACACACACACACACACACACACACATATATGTTGTAATGCATTATAAAATTTTATATATATTTTATATAAAATATATATAGGGCGGCACGGTGGCTTAGTGGTCGGCACGTTCGTCTCTCAGCGCTAGGGATTCCCGGTTCGAATCCCCATCTGGGTGGAGTTTCCATGTTCTCCCCGTGTCTGCGTGGGTTTCCTCCGGGTTCTCCTGAGTCCAAAAACATGGATCAAGTCAGTTGTTGACATTGTATGTACATGGCTTTCCGGTATTTATAATGTATTCTAAGTCCATTTAGAAAACTTCATAAAGCATTCATAACGCTTTACTACATTACATTGCATTACATTACGTCATTTAGCAGATACTTTTATCCAAAGCGACTTACAAGGTGAGCACAGGGTTCATCACAACGTCCCTGGAGCAATGACGGTTAAGGGTCTTGCTCAAGGACCCACATTGGTAACTTCAGTGGAGCTGGGATTTGAACCCCCAACCTTCAGATTGATAACCCAACGCCCTGACCACTGAACTACAGCGACCTCTACATTTGTCATAAGCTTTGGTTAATGTCCATAAATGTTCATAATCATAGTCATAAAGTTTTATATGTAGTGATTGTAGTAAAGCTTTATGAATGCTTTATAAAGTTTTTTGATGCATTATGAATACCCAGAATGCCGTATACATAGAATAGACATCAGATTAATACATTATACATTAACAGAGGCTTATGACAAATGTAGTAAAGAGTAATAAATGCATTGTAAGTACATGGCATTCCGCTATTTATAATGTATTATAAGTACATTTAGAAAACTTCATAAAGCATTCATAACGCTTTACTACATTACATTACATTACGTCATTTATTGGACGCTTTTATCCAAAGCGACTTACAAGGTGAACACAGGGTTCATCACAACATCCCTGGAGCAATGAGGGTTAAGGGTCTTGCTCAAGAACCCACATTGGTAACTTCAGTGGACCTGGGATTTGAACCCCCAACCTTCCGATTGATAACCCAACGCCCTAACCACTGAGCTACCGCGACCTCTACAATTGTCGTAAGCTTTGGTTAATGTCCATAAATGTTCATAATCATAGTCATAAAGTTTTATATGTAGTGATTGTAGTAAAGCTTTATGAATGCTTTATAAAGTTTTTTGATGCATTATGAATACCCGGAATGCCGTATACATAGAATAGACATCAGATTAATACATAATACATTAACAGAGGCTTATGACAAATGTAGTAAAGAGTAATAAATGCATTGTATGTACATGGCATTCCGGTATTTATAATGTATTATAAGCACATTTGGAAAACTTCATAAAGCATTCATAATGCTTTACTACATTACATTACATTACGTCATTTAGCAGATAATTTTATCCAAAGCGACTTACAAGGTGAGCACAGGGTTCATCACAACGTCCCTGGAGCAATGAGGGTTAAGGTTCTTGCTCAAGAACCCACATTGGTAACTCCAGTGGACCTGGGATTTGAACCCACAACCTTCAGATTGATAACCCAACACCCTAACCACTGAACTACCGCGACCTCTCGTAAGCTTGTCGTAAGCTTTGGTTAATGTCCATAAATGTTCATAATCATAGTCATAAAGTTTTATATGTAGTGATTGTAGTAAAGCTTTATGAATGCTTTATAAAGTGTTATGATGCATTATGAATACCCGGAATGCCGTATACATAGAACTGACATACGATGAATATATAAAAATTGTTTTTTGGATTACAACATTAAAGCTTGCAGTTTGCCCCATGTCTTTGACCTGCAGGTGAACTTTCCACCCTGATTGTACCATATTGCACTAAGCTTCGCCCACAACAGGCAGAAGTGAAACCACTGTATACATTTCTGGGTTGCTGGTGTACCCATGCTCTGAATGCACCACACGCCGGAACCTGTGGCGCCTCGCTCTCTCTCAGTCTCTCTCTCTCTCTCTCTCTCTCTCTCTGTCTATTTCTCTTTTTCTCTCTTCGTCTTTTCTCATCACTTTTTTTTTTCTCTCTCGTACCATCCTCCTTATTCTTTGGCAGGTTTGTCCCTCGCATAGTTATCTTTATTCACCCTCTCATATCGCCGCGGTGTTTGATTCGATGTATTTCTTGCCTCATCTGATGCACTGTGGTCTGGTTTGTACAGATGTGACCGCATTCACGTTTGCAGCGGCATGACGGCACGTAGCCGGCTCCCTCCGATCACGTACCTCAGGCACAAGGTACCATGCTTATCGCAGTCTGTTATGCTCATGAACATACAAATGCGCTCGTTACCAACTTAAAGTCACGCGGGCCTCGGGATCTCAGCGTGGGAAAATTGCTTTGTGAATATATTATGAAACAAAAAATGCTGTCGTCATAGCATAAAATGCTTTAGTCATAGTTCCTTGATTTAGGACGTTTGGGCATTGCGAGGCCTGATCCGTTAGATGTTAAATGTTAAAAACATTGATTTTTCGGGCGAGTAAACAAATGAAGAAGAGAGAGAAACAAAAAAAAACAGCAAGTGTCATTGTTTCATCATTGAACTTTCGGCTCACTTGTGAGAATATCAGAGTGTGAGAAAGAGAGAACTTGAGAGTACAAGACTGAGTAAGCAGGGGTATTTTTTTGTTGTGGCAGATATTTTTTTTTCCACCGGATTTTTTTTTCCCCTTTCTCGCAGTGAGAACTCTGATGCAAAGGACACCAGATAGCAGTGTGTGTGTGTGTGTGTGTGTGTGTGTGTGTGTGTGTGCGCATGTGCGTGTGTGCTTCGAAGGCGAGTGTGATTCACTGATGAAGTTTCCAGCATGGGGCCAATGTACTACAGCTGCCAATGTCAGCGCCCCCTCCCAGCTGAGTGTGTGGGAGTAGGGCAGGGGGCATGCTGGGAGACAGCAGGATTATTTATGTGGGTGGCAGTGCCCAGGGGCCGGCTGCTTCAAATCTAGCATATTTGATTCCCATCTGTGTCAATGAGAAATGTCTGGGTAGGGTCTTCTGTGTGCGTGCGTGTGTGTGTGTGTGTGTGTGTGTGTGTGTGTGTGTGTGTGTGTGTGTGTGTGTGTGTGTGTGTGGTACGGGGGCTGGTTGTTCTCTGCTCCATGTACAAAGACAGCAGATCCCCTTTGACAGATGCCACAGTCCAGACCCTCATCACAGGAAGTCATTCATATTGCTATTCGCTCACTGCCCGCTCGCCGCTGCCCCCTCTGGGCTTCAGCCTCCCGCTTTACAGGATGAATCCAGCACTTCCTGTCATATTTAAACTCTACCCAGACCTGGATCAGCACTACCCCTTATTTGCATTTCAGCCACTTGCCTTTTAGTGCAGTTTTAGTGGCCTGCCTGGGTATTTACCAGAATGCATTCATGATGACTATTTAATTGCACCCTGGGCTCCTATGTGTACAGGACTGCCCACGGCTCGGGGCATGTGTGCTGTCTTTACTCAGTTTTTGTAGATGTGTGTTTCACTGCATGGTTGGATTAAATGTGGAGGAGTGTGAAAGTACAGAAAAGAAAAAAACAATCTATAAATTAATAAAAGAAATGTAATTCTTATAATAAAAAAAACTCTGCGTCCAGGTTTGAATCCCAATCTGGGTGGAGTTTCCATGTTCTCCCCGTGTCCGCATGGGTTTCCTCTGGGTTTTCTAAATTCCTACCATAGTCCAGAAACATGGATTCGAGATTAATTGGATGCTCTGTATTGCCCCTATGTAGTGTGTGTGTGTGTGTGTGGGGGGGGGGGGGGGGGGTTAGCACTTTCGCCTCTCAGCACTGGGGAATCTGGGTGGAGATTCCATGTCCTCCCTGTTTCTGTGTGGGGCTCCTCCGGGTTCTCCGGTTTCCTCCCACAGTCCAAAAACATGGATCAAGTCAATTGGATTCTCCAAATTGCCCCATATAGAGTGTGAGTGAGTGTCCAGTGATAGATTGATGCCCTGTCCTGGGTGTATCTGCCCAGCGCCCGAAACGTTCTCCCCTGGATGGGCATGGGGAACCCACGGCGACCCTAATACAGGATAAAGCATAAGATAATAGATGGATGGATGAACTGCTGGGGATTCCAGGTTTGAATCCCGATCTGGGTGGAGTTTCCATGTTCTCCCCGTGTCCGCGTGGGTTTCCTCCGGGTTCTCAGGTTTCCTCCCACAGTCCAAAAACATGGATCAAGTCAATTGGATTCTCCAAATTGCCCCATATAGAGTGTGTCTAAGTGAGTGAGTGTCCAGCGATAGATTGGCGCCCTGTCCTGGGTCTATCTGCCGAGCGCCCGAAACGTTTTCCCCTGAATGGGACCCCCCCTCCCCGCCGCTACCCTAATAAAGGATAAAGCAGAAGATAATGGATGGATGGATGGATGAACTGCTGGCGATTCCAGGTTTGAATCCCAATCTGGGTGGAGTCTCCATGTTCTCCCCGTGTCCGCATGGGTTTCCTCCGGGTTCTCAGCTTTCCTCCCACAGTCCAAAAACATGATTCAAGGTCAATTGAATGCTCCAAATTGCCCCATATAGAGTGTGTCTGTGTGAATGAGTGTTCCCAGCGATGGATTGATGCCCTGTCCTGGGTGTATCTACCCAGCGCCCGAAACGTTTTCCCCTGAATGGGCATGAATGCTCCTAATTGCCCCATATAAAGTGTGTTTGTGTGTGTGTGTCTGTGTTAGTGAGGGTGTATCTGCCCAGCGCCCTAAACGTTCTCGCCTGGATGGGTATGATGACCCCCCCCCCTTCCCTGCGATCCTAGTAGAGGATAAAGCAGAAGATAATGGATGGATGGATATAAAGGAAGTGAATTCGTGTCGATTGAGTAATTTCCAGCATCACGGGGCAATTTCTGAGAAACGGGTGACTGGTTTATTATTGTCTGTATGTGTCCGTGTGCACTTCGGTCCTAAACTGCCCGTGCCCTCTGAGAGGCAAATCCATTCAGTTAGCCCCCTGTAAAGCCCATTTCCTCTGCAAAGGGCATGGGAACTCTGGCGGTCCCTCTGCCTTGTCCTCGCCTCCGTCGTCTCCTCGCTCCCGTCTGCTTCTCGTCTCTTGCTGTCTCTTGTTTTCTCTCGGCGGCTTGGTCACTGTCCTCTCTCATCACGGCCTTTAAATGGTTTAATCGCCCTCACTTTCTCTCGCTCTGCCTCCATGTTCTTTACCCTCGGCATTTCCCCCGTCTACGTTTCACCAACCCTTATTTTTACTTTTACTCCCTCTGTCTCTTTCGTTTGTATTTCCTGCCTCCCTTTGTCCATCTGTGCCCAATTTACCCCGAGCTGGGTCGTTTTTTTTTTTTTTTTTTTTTTTTTTTTTTTCCCCCGATAATTTGTTTTTGATTCCCCGGAATTAGAAAACCATTGTGTGTTCACTTGTGCATACAAACACACTCACACAGAGACGGTGAGTCCTTATTTTCTCTCTCTCTCTCTCTCTCATACACACACACACACACACACACACCACGTACACACACATTTTTATTGTATTATTCTATAAAAGTTCCTATAAATCACTGGTTATTAATCGGCCCCAGACGGCCCTCCCTCCCTCGCTCCCCCAATCCTTCTGCGCGCAAACACAGACCAGATGCATAGGAAATGGGATGGCAAGAAGGGCACCCAGGAGACAGGCTCTGTTTTTTCTCTTTTCCCTCTCCTTAGCTCTCTCGCCCTCTCTCTCTCCCCAAACGTTCGAAGCTTCATTTTATGCATAAATGCCCAGACCCCAGACTCAGAGGAAATAAAGTTTAAATTAAAGTCAGGGGGGAAAGGGGTAAATTAAATAATAAGGAATAAATCTCGTTCTAAGAAGCCGATGTGCGGGATTGTGGTCGAACGGTCGTGCTTTATTTGGTAGGTGTCATAAGCCCTTAAATCGTTTTAATAACTGGAATTAAATCTATATTTACACTGCGTCTTATACAAAGACGTGGACAGAGCACACAAAGTCCCTCCGAATCATATCCATACATGCACTGACGACCTGCTTTCGATCTGAGGGGGCAGCAGAGATTTTGAAACCGGTGTGTGTGTCAGTTTATTACAATTAAAGTCGAACCCACCGCCTCTCGGAGTGAGCAGCCATCAGCTGAGTTCTTGATGTGTGACAGGGAGGAAGCTGTGTGAGTTTTTCAGTACTAATCTGCTTCTGCCGTCTGAGCTCTGAGTGAGACGTCGGCTAATAAGACATACCTGTCAAAAGGAAGTCGGGGGTTATTTAACTGACAGGGGCATGTGATGCCATCGGGGGAAGGAATGGAAGCCGTATTTGAATCACTTAGCCTGGTTTGCAGTCATTTCCAGACATGCAGAGCAAAAACACACTCCCTATGTGCTTTCGCTGAGAGCTCGAGACTATGTGAGAAATGTACGAGTTGGCGGCGGGGACTAACTGTGAAGGCATGTAGGGGTGCTGCTTCTCAGACACATGGGGACAGGCCTTCAGAGTTCTTCCAAGAGCAACATGGTGCGGGACGCTTAAAGATACATAGGACAAAACAAGACTGGACTTTAAGACATGATAGTAGTACTTACTATAGGATTTAGGAGGCACATATATATATATATATATATATATATATATATATATATATATATATATATATATATATATATATATATATATATATATATATATATATATATATATATATATATATATATATGTGTGTGTGTGTGTGTGTGTGTGTGTGAGGCGACACGGTGGCTTAGTGGTTAGCACGCTCGCCTCTCAGCACTAGGGATTCCCGGTTCGAATCCCCATCTGGGTGGAGTTTCCATGTTCTCCCCGTGTCTGCGTGGGTTTCTTCCGGGTTCTCTGGTTTCCTCCCACAGTCCAAAAACATGGATCAAGTCAATTGAATTCTCCAAATTGCCCCATATAGAGTGTGTCTGTGTGTGCGCCTCCTATATATATATATATATATATATATATATATATATATATATATATATATATATATATATATATATATATATATATATATATATATATATATATATATATATATATATATATAATGTACATAGATGCTCATAATCACATTCATCACCTGTTATAACAATATGACATGTTTAATAACACAAAGTGACATAATGCGTCATAATATAAACTTTGTATTCTTTTGATTTTTAGACATTCTCACTTAAAACGTGAGGATTCTATTCGACTTAAAGTCTTTAAAGTACATTCATAAGCTTTTATAAGTCATTATGAACAACTATGTACGCGTTGTAATTCATCTCAACACTTTACTTTGTGCCTGTGAAGAGAGCTTATGAGCATTTATAAACAGTTATGAGCACTTAAAATGTCATTTTCAGGAAAGTTGATGAACAGTTATGAACATATATATACTTTATAATGCATTATGTCACTTTGTATAATAAAGCCATGTGGCATGTTATTATATTATATTATGTAACTTATATAAGATGGGTTTATACATCTATGAACATTAGCAAAGGCTTATGACACATATTATAAAGCATTATACTGAATAATACTGAATATGAATGCTTTATAAAGCTTTATAATGCGTTATGAATATCGATAGATATAGATAGATGGAATACTTTATTTATGCCGAAGGAAATTTAGCAGCCAGTAGCAGTAACAGTAATATAAAATAAACAGTATTTTAATAGAGGGAATGAATTTAAAAAATATATTTACATTTAAGGGCGGGACGGTGGCTTAGTGGTCAGCATGTTCTCCTCTCAGCACTAGGGATTCCCAGTTCGAATCCCCATCTGGGTGGAGTTTCCATGTTCTCCCCGTGTCTGCATGGGTTTCCTCCGGGTTCTCCGGTTTCCTCCCACAGTCCAAATGGATCAAGTCAATTGAGTTCTCTAAATTGCCCCATATAGAGTGTGTTTGTGTGAGTGAGTGTGTGCCCAGTGATGGATTGGCGCCCTGTCCTGGATGTATCTGCCCAGCGCCCGAAACGTTCTCCCCTGGATGGGCATGGGGAACCCCCCCACGACCCTAATAGAGGATAAAGTGGGAGATAATGAATGAATGAATGAATATTTACATTTACAGTTATAATACTGGATTTAGGTAAAGTGTTACTGGTTATGTGTGACCTACAGTATGTGGGATATCAGATATAGAATATAGATCGTTATGGTATATAGAGTTCTACTGATTGCCTAATTCACAATTGAACTATGTGTTAATAATATAAGACAACACAAATGCAGTGTGCACCCCCACCCCCCTACCCCGCCCAAACCCGAGCCACTCAGAGAGGTCAAGCACTCAGCATTTGCTTCAAAGCTTTGCTTCAAAGGTTCTATACGATTTGTAGGCTCATAGCAAAGTCAGATGCCCATGCAGGACACGAAACGACTTTTTAAAAGCCTCTCCCACCATAACGGCTCATTTTCGATCCATGGAAAGTCGCATAACTTCGACTACGCTGCCGGATCCCACTGAAGCCAGGCTTCACTGATCCTCTATGGGGCGTACGACCTCTGGATTTCTGTTACAGACAGGTTTAATCTTTTGAAATGAACGGCACGGTGCTTAAACTCCTGCCCAGAAATGAATGCACGGAAGAAACGTACCACATGTATCATTTAGGCACCGCTCGGGTTTTAATTTCTTACAGCTTTACAACGAAACCCCAAAAGAGTGTAACGTTTTAATGAAGCATAATTTTTAGCACATTTCGTTTCTCGTTTTTTTTTTTTTTTTTTCCTCCTCCCTGTGTGAATTTTATGCCGGTCGGCAACGGCGAAGTAATTATTAGTGAGAGCGGGGAAGCGTATTCGCTTTCAGATTCCAAACAATGACGCCAAATATAAGGGGAAAACAATAACCTGACAGATCATGTGAAAACCATCCACTCCACCCCGTGTTTCAAGATGACTTGGGTGAGACCCGAGCTGGCGGTTTTGCAAGGTGAGGGAATTTGTTGACGCGCAGCAGCGGATGCAGATGTCCACCGCCGACAGCCACGCTGACCACGGGCCTGCCAGCCAAGTGCAGAAAGGCCTGCATTGCAACAAAAAATGTAAATATGTTGACTTGGAAGGATCATCCCGGCAGTTCCTGGGAGTGGAAGACAGTGAAGAGCTGAGGAAAACAGCTCCAGGATTCCTTATAAGGACCTGTTTTGGTCTCTCACACCAGCTTCTCATCACATCGTTCAACTGGGTCAGTCTCACTTCAGTTTAAGGATGTTCTGGACAACCCACAATTACACCGCTGTCTCAAGACAATGCCGTTTTGTATTTAAGTCCTTCTGCCCCTTTACCAAAAAGCCACTCTCGAATATGAAGCCTACCTCATGTGTGACCTCTCCGAGAGTGTGACTTTCGCATCTGTAATACCCCTCCCACCACCTTTCCATGCCACGGCTGAACTCTGCATGCCCTCTGATGGGCTCATGATTGAAAAGAGGAAGAATAGAGCGAAAAGGAAAAAAGAAACCGTACTGGTTCTCATTTTTCCACAATGCTACCTCTTTCTTTGGTATGTGTGGTTGCTCTCACTCTGAGTATGAATATATGTGTGATGGGTATCAGTCCAGGGCTGAGTGGCTTTGTGGGTACAAGCCTGTGGTTTGGATCTGAGTGAAGAATGAGCTTTGCTGCCACACTGAGACATACTGGCACCACAAGGGTAGCGCTTGTTCCTTTGTGTCCAAAACATGGAACCGCCACGGTGTGTGTTGTGTGTGTGCATTATAAAGATGGAAAAGGGTTGAGAAATATGCCTCATGTTCATAAGCGTGCCGAAGTTCAAACTGTTCATCAGCTCGATTATATCTGGAGTATTTGGATTCCGTAGCCCACTGGCTCTAGAGCTGACTGCTGATTAGGATGAATAGGAAACATGTAATAAATTCTGGACTGGTGCTGGACTCGCCTGGTCTTGGATCAGCGTGAGAGCCCTTCGGTGGGCGGCGTCGTACTCCGGGTTAACCTGTGCCCCAATTGTGTTTTCGTCTTGTGCCAGGAGTTGGCCTAGGTTGAGTTTGGATGATTGCTCCATCAGGTTTCTGGCTCACTCGCTTCCTGTATCTGCATTCATGCAGCTGGTATTGTTCTCTGGGCAGTGTGGCCCCCTGCTTCTTCAGCCCAGATCCATCCATCTCTCTTTCCCTTGAGCTGGCAGCAGTCTGGGCACTCTCCACACTGTTGGCTTCGACCCCAGCAGGATGTGGAGCTCAGCAATTGTGTGTGTGTGTGTGTAAGTGTGTGTGTGTAAGTGTGTGTGTGTGTATGCGTGTATGCATGCATTCTGTTCTTTTTTTCCCTTCTCATTTTTTTTCTCTGATTTTGTGTCTTGGCTGACTTTTTTACCTCTCAAAGAATTTGGACGGGCCATATGAGTTTTTTTCTTGCATGATTTTTGGTACTGCACTCTCTCTCTCTCTCTCTCTCTCTCTCTCACACACACACACACACACACACACACACAGTGCCTGCTGTGGCTTCTCAGTAATAGATTTCATATGTTGCTGCAGTTGACATCAGTCCTAAACTATTTTACATGTGATCTGTGATATTTCCTGAGGAAATCTGTCAGATATTTATTAAAGGATAATAAAATAAACCTCTCTTGTTCTCTTCTGTCCTTCTTTCTCTTGTCCATCTCTCACTCTCTTTTTTTTTGTTGTATACATTGTCTCTTCCTCCTGGTGCTGGGTTGGAAGTGCGCTTGATTGTATTACTGTAGTTACTCATGCCTTTAAATGTTTCTTTTTTGGGAAACAATTTCCTTCCATTCATAGGATGTGCTGCAGGTCAGAAGTGTGTGTGTGTGTGTGTGTGTGTGTGTGTGTGTGTGTGTGTGTGTGTGTGTGTGTGTGTGTGTGTGTGTGTCTTTAAGATAACGATTGTCGTTCAAAACAGAAAGTCTTCCCAATAAAAGTCCAGACTTCAAGAAAACTTAAACTTTATTTAATTTACATATTTTATATATATATATATATATATAAAACTACAGTTTAGAGCCTTTAATTATCGGGTTAAACATTTAATTTATGTTTTTTTTAATGTTAAGTTTAATAAAGTGTAATAAACCAGTTTTTTTTAGGCAAGAAACATCCATCCATCATTATCTTCTGCTTAATTAATTCTCTATGAGGGTCATGAAGGGGGTTCCCCATGCCCATCCAGGAGAGAACATTTTGGGCGCTCACACACACGAACTATATAGGAGGAATTTTAGAGCAGCCACTTTAGAGCAGCATGTTTTTGGACTGTGGGACGAAACCGGAGAACCCGGAGGAAGCCCACACGGACACGGGGAGAACATGGAAACTCCACCCAGATGGGGATTCGAACCGGGAATCCCTAGCGCTGAGAGGAGAACATGCTAATCACTAAGCCACCGTGCCACCCACAGCAAGATACATAATCTTGTAATCCATCCATCCATTATCTCCCACTTTTTCCTCTATTAGGGTCGCGTGGGGGTTCCCCATGCCCATCCAGGGGAGAATGTTTCGGGCGCTGGGCAGATAGACCCAGGACAGGGTGACAATCCATCACTGGGCACACACTCACTCACTCACTCACACAAACACACTCTATATGGGGCAATTTGGAGAATTCAATTGACCATGAACCATGTTTTTGGACTGTGGGAGGAAACCGGAGAACCCGGAGGAAGCCCACGTGGACACGGGGAGAGCATGGAAACTCCACCCAGATGGGGATTCGAACTGGGAGTCCCTAACGCTGAGAGGAGAACGTGCTAACCACTAAGCCACCGTGCCACCATCGACGCCAAATCACAGAACCCTTATGCAGATTTTACAAGCTCTAAATGTTCTCCCCGTGTCTGCGTGGGTTTCCTCCGGGTTCTCCGGTTTCCTCCCACAGTCCAAAAACATGGATCAAGTCAATTGAGTTCTCCAAATTGCCCCATATAGAGTGTGTCTGTGTGAGTGAGTGTGTGACCAGTGATAGATCGGCGTCCTGTACTGGGTGTATCTGCCCAGCGCCCGAAACGTTCTCCCCTGGATGGGCATGGGGAACCCCACCGCGACCCTAATAGAGGATAAAGTGGGAGAAAATGGATGGATGAATAAATCTTGCCCGATACAGATGAATTTTAAGTTGCAGAATAATCAGTGATAAGAACTTGATCTCCAGCCGTGCGTTCAGTCAGGCTTGTTTTACTTTTGGCTCTGATGCGTTATGGGGAGGTGTTTTTCAGCTCATCTTTTTCCAAAATAGTTCAGTAAGTTATTGTACTCGCTTCCAGTGTCTTTTTCCATATGGGTCATGCTTATTAAACAGACCGGGACGCTGGCGTGGACTCACCTTTAATGGCAGAATATGGTTTGGGTTAGCGCCTCAAGATCATTTGGGTCATCACTGGACCGTGTCATTGGTCAGTCATTCAAAATGGCCTCAACTCTACAGAATACGATGCTTAGAGTTTCTATTTGTTTAACTATTTATTGCTTGGTAAGCATTCCCAGACATCAGAACGCTGAACTTCATGAGGCTAGCTGGAGAACTTCTGCATGCGCTTTGAGTTTTGAGTTTTGATTTCAGTATTGTACTCTCTGGTTTTAACTCGGGCGGCACGGTGGCTTAGTGGTTAGCATGTTCTCCTCTCAGCGCTAGGGATTCCCGGTTCGAATCCCAATCTGGGTGGTGTTTCCATGTTCTCCCCGTGTCCACATGGGTTTCTTCAGGGTTCTCCGGTTTCCTCCCACAGTCCAAAAACATGGATCAAGGTCAATTGAATTCTCCCAAATTGCCCCATATAGAGTGTGTCTGTGTGAGTGAGTGTGTGCCCAGCGATAGGGTGGCGCCCTGTCCTGGGTGTATCTGCCCAGTGCCCGAAAAGTATTTATAAATCTTTATAGGATTTATCATATGCCTTTTTAATGTACATAGATGTTCATACTCATCCATCCATTTATTATCTTCCGCTTTATCTATTAGGGTCGTGGGGGGGTTCCACATGCCCATCCAGGGGAGAATGTTTCGGGCGCTGGGCAGATAGACCCAGGACAGAGCGCCAATCTATCACTAGGCACACACTCACTCACACACACACACTCTATATGGGGCAATTTGGAGACTTCAATTGACTTGATCCATGTTTTTGGACTGTAGGAGGAAACCCGAGAACCCGGAGGAAACCCATGCAGACACGTGGAGAACATGGAAACTCCACCCAGATTGGGATTCGAACCGGGAATCCCTAGTGCTGAGAGGTGAACATGCTAACCAAAAACATGGATCGAGCCAACTGAATTCTCCAAATTGCCCCTATAGAGTGAGTCTGTGTGAGTGAGTGTGTGCCCAGCGATGGATTGGCGCCCTGTCCTGGGTGTATCTGCCCAGCGCCCGAGACGTTCTCCCCTGGATGGGCATGGGGAACCCCACCGCGACCCTAATAGAGGATAAAGCGGGAGATAATGAATGAATGAATGTTCTAACAATAGGCGTAACACAGTACCATAATGCATTATGATGCATATATTCACTGTTCTTTAACTTTGTAGTGACAAATATCATAAAGCTTAATAACGTTTGTTACAAAACAACGTTTCCTTGACTTTTAACATGTAAGGTGACAAAGTTTTGCTCAGTCAGCACTTAATAAATGAATGGAACCTGATCTTAATAATTAACGTTATGTTAAAAAAGCCATTGTAATACAAGTTAAATGTATTAATAAAGACAAAGCATTTAAACATTATACATAACATCTAGTGCCCAACCATGTATTACAATGAGTGTGTGTGTGTGTGTGTGTGTGTGTGTGTGTGTGTGTGTGTGTGTGTGTGTGTGTGTGTGTGTGTGTGTGTGTGTGTGTGTGTGTGTGTGTGTGTGTGTGTGAGAACTGTTATAGGGGACACTTCCCTTCCTTTCTTTCCTCTTTATTCAGTGTATTTATCTTCTTCTTGTGGCCTGGACATACAGTGGTGTCTGGTCCTGTATTCTGGCTTCGGACTTCTGCAAATTCTGCAAATCGAGCCATATTCTCATATATCTAGTGAAGCCATGACATCCCACAATGTTTTACCTTATAAAGACATCCACATTGATGTGCAGCACACGTGTGTGAGCACCTCTGGACATTGTGTAGGATTATATAGTGTTAATTCTGAAGCGCATACTTGAATGACAGAAAAAGCCTCTGCTGATTTTCATATGTTGCCGTTTGTGACATATAATGCCGCATCAGCACATCTGGTACTGTATGTTTGACGGGACTACAGTCAGGTAAATGTAGGATAATTATAATTATTCTAATAAAATTATAATAATAAGCCATTTTGATTATTGTGCAAAACCTCTTTTAATTCAATTGCTTCATGTGTCAAGATGTTAAACATATTTTAAATGTTACTTAAATGCGCACAAATGAGACTAATGCAACTTCTTATGAACAAAACATGACTCACGTTGATTTTATTTTATATAATAAGGGCCAAATGTAAAAAAAAATATTTAAACACAATGGATTAAATATTTAAACACACTGTATTAAGTCGGCACGGTGGCTTAGTGGTCAGCATGTTCTCCGCTCAGCGCTAGGGATTCCCGGTTCGAATCCCCATCTGGGTGGAGTTTCCATGTTCTCCCCGTGTCCGCTTGGGTTTCCTCCGGGTTCTCCGGTTTCCTCCCACAGTCCAAAAACATGGATCAGGTCAATTGAATTCGCAAAATTGCCCCATATAGAGTGTGTCTGTGTGAGTGAGTGTGTGCCCAGCGATAGATTGGCACCCTGTCCTGGGTGTATCTGCCCAGCGCCCGAGATGTTCTCCCCTGGATGGGCATGGGGAACCCCACCACGACCCTAATATAGGATAAAGCGGGAGATAATGAATGAATGAATGAATGTATTAAGTGATGTGTGTGTACCGCAATAAAACACTTGTAGGTGTTTTCCCGGGGTTTTCTGTTTTCCTCCCACAGTCGAAAAAGATGGATTCAAGGTGAACTGGCTGCTCAAATTGCCCCTATGTAGTGTGTGTGTTTCTGTGTGAGTGCCTGTGTAGCCAGCAAAGTATTGTAGCTTGTCTGCCCAATGCTTAAAACTTTCTCCCCACAACACTAGTATTTGTTTGAGTTGAAGATAATGGATGGAAAGATGGAAAGATGGATGGATGGATGGATGGCGAGACAGACTTCTGACACTAATATCCAAAACTAAGGTAATTTTTTTTGTGGTTGGTCATAATCCCAATGGATACATCCATCCATTATCTTCCGCTTTATCCTTTCCTAGGGTCGCAGTGGGGTTCCCCATGCCCATCCAGCGGAGAACGTTTAAGGCGCTGGGCAGATACACCCAGTACAGGACGCCAATCTATCATTGGGCACACACTCACTCACACAGACACACACAACACACTCTATATGGGGCAATTTGGAGAATTCATTTGACCTTGATCCATGTTTTAGGACTGTGAGAGGAAACCGAAAACCCGGAGGAAACCCACACGGACATGGGGAGAACATGGAAACTCCATCGAACTGGGAATCCCTAGTGCTGAGAGGCGAACGTCCTAACCACTAAGCCACCATGCCGCCCCTGGTCCATCTATCCATTATCTTCAGCTTTATCCTCTACTAGGGTCGCAGAGGGGTTCCCCATGCCCATCCAGGGGAGAACATTTTGGGCACTGGGCGGATAGACCCAGGACAGGGCGCCAATCTATCACTGGGCACCCACTCACTCACACAGACACACTCTATATGGGGCAATTTGGAGAATTCAATTGACCTTGATCCATGTTTTTGGACTGTGGGAGAAAACCGGAGAACCCGGAAGAAACCCACAAAGACACGGGGAGGAAATGGAAACCACCCAGATTGGGATTCGAACCGGGAATCCCCAGCGCTGAAAGGAGAACGTGCTAACCACTAAGCCACCGTGCCGCCCCCGGTCATAATAATATCATAACCCTAAATATGGCATTGGTAAAACTACATAGTGATGAGAAACAAAACCACCGAAGGGGAAATCATTTTTCTTAACCTCGGTCAGTACTGTCCCTCATCACGTGCTGACCCTTATGACTAGCAGCATAACTCGTACCATGTGACTGACAAGGAAAATCTAAAAAAACATTTATTTTCCAAAATCGTTCAAATAAACAGAGACTGACAGTTATATAAGCAATCGCCCAAGACATTGTGTTATCCCTCGTGATAAATGCCCCCCTACACGTCTGTAGTCACAACAAGCAATTTGGTGATAATTCAAACATTTTACATTTTTATTGGAGAAATATGGAACTTCTTATGTTCACAAACACATATATGCCATAGATCACATCCATTATTTGTTTTTACATGTTCCTTTCCTTTCCTTTCCTTTCCTTTCTGCTGCCTGGAACTCCAGAGGGGAAAAAAATGTTAGCACTTGGCATTCTGAACCCTTGTCCCCGCTTTCCTCCCTTTGCCTTCCTTTGCCTTTCATCTCGCTCCTAGCCGTACACCCGTTTTACTGTTTCTGGGGTGTCCTGACTGCAGTACCCATAATTCAGTACAACAACAACACCCACACTATGCTCTCACTAACCTTTGTAGAACAGTCACATAGACATGGTGGCGTTCACCACTGCAAAATGGTGGAACGATCTTCCCAACTCCGTCCGTAAAGCAGAATCACTAAGCAGTTTTAAGAAACTACCGAAGACGCAACTTTTTAATAAATACCTGTTGTAATAAAATAAAAAAAAATAATAAAAAATACATTTAAAGTGGGCGGAATGGTGGCTTAGTGGTTGGCATGTTCGCCTCTCAGTGCTAGGGACTCCCGGTTCGAATCCCCATCTGGGTGGAGGTTCCATGTTCTCCCCGTGTCCGCGTGGGTTTCCTCCGGGTTTTCCGGTTTCCTCCCACAGTCCAAAAAACATGGATCAAGTCAATTGAGTTCTCCAAATTGCCCCATATAAAAAGTGTGTCTGTCTGAGTGAGTGTGTGCCCAGCGATAGATTGGCGTCCTGTCCTGGGTGTATCTGCCCAGCGCCCAAAACGTTCTCCCCTGGATGGGCATGGGGAACCCCCCCCCCTGCAACCCTAATCTATAGGATAAAGCAGAAGATAATGGATTACACACTCACTAACACAGACACACTCTATATGGGGCAATTTTTGAGAATTCAATTGACTTGATCCATGTTTTTGGACTGTGGGACGAAACCGGAGTACCCGGAGGAAACCCACGGGGACACGGGGAGAACATGTAAACTCCACCCAGATGGGGATTGGAACCGGTAATCCCTATGAGAATTCATTCATTCATTATCTCCCGCTTTATCCACTATTAGGGTCGCGGTGGGGTTCCCCATGCCCATCCAGGGGAGAACGTCTCAGGCGCTGGGCAGATACACCCAGGACAGGGCGCCAATCCATCGCTGGGCACACACCCTCTCACACAGACACACTCTATATGGGGCAATTTTTGAGAATTCAATTGACTTACCTCTACAGCCTTGCACCAGGCCCCTGTCCAAGATCACGGTTGGGTCATGAACGGCAGTCAGAACAGGGAACTGGAAGTGAAAAGGGAACGGGACGACTGTTCTGCGACTGAAAAGGCGCATAGATTAGCGAGCGATCCGCAGAAGGGAACGATGACGCAGAGATGGTAGTAAAAATGAATGATTAAGTCATGAAGGGAGCGAGACAGGTGAAGGACAGCAGGAAAGAGAGAGCTGAGAGAGACCTGGCAGAACCCGGGAAATAAATTGCAAGTGACAGGAGGGAAAAGAGAAAGAAATCGGAATCAGGGCACAAGGTGCCTGTCTGTCTCAGCACATGCCTGTCTGTCAATGCCTAAGGATTTATGTATTTGTTTGTGTCTCTGTCTTGACTCTTACGATCGTAATGTGTTCCATATTGCTGACTGAGAGCCCGACTGCATTAGCTATACAGTGCCCACAGTCTCTCCTCTCCTCTGCTTTCCTTATGAGACTGAAGAACCGAAAACCGGATGGTAATTTTATAAATCTGAAATATAAATTTCTATAAATCCGGTATTCATAATGCATTATAAACACAAATATGAAGCTTTATAAAGTATTCATAGTGATTTATACCACTTGTCATAAGCATTGATCAATATAAATATATGTTCATAACCACATTCAGTGTGTTGTAAGTGTTATAAGAAAACACAATCCAAAGTTTTGAACGTTCATTAATGTTAAAAAAAAAAAAAAACACTGTTATAAGGCTTTATAACCATCCATCCATTATCTTCCGATTTATCCTCTACTAGGGTCGCGGGGGCGTTCCCTATGCCCATCCAGGGGAGAACGTTTCAGGCGCTGGGCAGATAGACCCAGATCAGGGCGCCAATCTATCGCTGGGCACACACTCACTCACACAGACACACTCTATATGGGGCAATTTGGAGAACTCAATTGACCATGATCCATGTTTTTGGACTGTGGGAGGAAACTGGAGAACCCGGAGGAAACCCACATGGACACGGGGAGAACATGGAAACTCCACCCAGATGGGGATTGGAACCGGTAATCCCTAGCGCTGAGAGGAGAACATGCTAACCACTAAACCTCTGTGCCACCCAGGCTTTATAACATTTGTGTTTAATAAATTCCTCCCCTTAAAATAATTTTAAGTATTAATAAATGCTTTTGAAAGCTTATAAGCTCTCATTACAGGTAATAGGTAAAGTGTTGTCATTAATTACAACATTTATCCAAAACGACTAACAAATGAGGGCGGCACGGTGGCTTAGTGGTCAGCATGTTCTCCTCTCAGCGCTAGGGATTCCCGGTTCGAATCCCCATCTTGGTGGAGTTTCCATGTTCTCCCCGTGTCTGCGTGGGTTTCCTCCGGGTTCTCCGGTTTCCTCCCACAGTCCAAAAAACATGGATCAAGGTCAATTGGATTCTCCAAATTCCCCATATAGAGTGTGTGAGTGTGTGTCCAGGGACAGATTGGCGTCCTGTCCTGGGTGTATCTGCCCAGTACCCGAAACATTCTCCCCTAAATGGGCACCCCCCCACCCCCGTGACCCTAGTAGAGGGTCCCTCATGTCCCTCATTTGTTAGTCACATTGGTTAAATGTGTCTCCTTAAAGACTAAATGTAAAATGTAAATGTATTATTATTTCTTCAGTCTCCTTCATAGAGGTGTTTAATAACAACACTTGGGCTAAACCATGTGTAGCAGACTGCAGTGAGTACAGACAGGAAAAATAGAATCTCTAAAAAGTCTTTATTACCAACATCTCTGGACAGAAGACACAGATTCCACACAACCATAAACACTCGAGCAAAGTTCACGTCAAGTCTTTAGCATCTCAACAGCTCACTTCCTTTATCTTCGCTGCTCACTGCCAAATAGCAGAAACAGACTGTTTACACCTCAGCAGTGTGTCCACATACTTCACCTATTCACTATTTCCAATTCAGAAATGAAATGTGCTCATGCACTGGTGCCACTTTTCCCCACCGACACTTCTTGGCTGGAACCCATCAAACCTGGGACTCTTTTGACAGCCATGGCCACCTGCTGTACCCCTGACCTGTGGACTACGTGTAACTTAAATGGTCATAGGGACATCCATCCATCCATTATCTTCCATTTTATCCTCTATTAGGGTCGTGGGGGGAGGTTCCCCATGCCCATCCAGGGGAGAACATTTCGGGCGCTGGGCAGATACACCCAATCTATCACTGGACACACACTCACTCATACAGACACACTCTAAATGGGGCAATTTGGAGAATTCAATTGACCTTGATCCATGTTTTTGGACTGTGGGATATAACATGGGGAGAACATGGAAACTCTGAGATTAGGATTCGATTCAGGGTCCCCCACCCTAAGAAGAGAACATGCTAACCACTAATCCACAATGTACACAGACATCATGACATCTCTAAATGCCAATGCGTTCCACCTGGCAGAAAAGTGGAACTGGGCACACTCACTCATACAGATACACTCTATATGGGGCAATTTGGAGAATTCAATTGACCTTGAGCCATGTTTTTGGACTGTGGGAGGAAACCGGAGAACCCGGTGGAAACCCACGCGGACACGGGGAGAACATGGAAACTCCACCCAGATTGGGATTCGAACCAGGAATCACTAGTGCTGAGAGGAGAACGTGCTGACCACTAAGCCACAGTGTCCTAATCATAGGGAGAGATGAATTTTATATTCCCTTTATCTAAATTGCCCCATAGTTTGTGTGTCTGTGTGAGTGAGTGTGTACCCAGCGACAGATTGGCACCCTGTCCTGGGCGTATCTTCCCAGCGCCCAAAACGATCTCCACTGGATGGGCATGGCAACAAGACATTGCAAAACATTGCATACCCCGGGGGACACTGGAGATACCACCCTGTCCTAGTCATTGGGAGTGTAGGAATCGGTGCACTTGCATCGCCAGCCTGAATAAATAGCAGGGTTGCGTCAGGACAGGCATCCTGTATGAAACTCCCAAATCCTCATGTGTGGATCATAAAATATCCAGAAGAAGAAAAAGAGGAAAGAAAAAATAAAATAGGCAAAAAAAAATAATACAATAATGAATTATTATGGCGGCACGGTGGCTTAGTGGTTAGCACGTTTGCCTCTCAACTCTAGGGATTCCCGGTTCGAATCCCCATCTGGGTGGAGTTTCCATGTTCTCCCCATGTCTGCGTGGGTTTCCTCCGGGTTCTCCGGTTTCCTCCCACAGTCCAAAAACATGGATCAAGTCAACTGAATTCTCCAAATTGCCCCATATAGAGTGTGTCTGTGTGAGTGAGTGTGTGTTCCAGCGATGGATTGGCGCCCTGTCCTGGGTCTATCTGCCCAGTGCCTGAGATGTTCTCCCCTGGATGGGCATGGGGAACCCCCCACGACCCTAATAGAGGATAAAGCGGAAGATAATGGATGGATGGGTGATGTCTGTGTACACGGTGGAATAGTGGTTTAGCACGTTCTCCTCTTGGGTGGGGGATCCAGGTTCGAATCCCCATCTGGGTGGAGTTTCCATGCTCTCCCAATGTCTGCGTGGGTTTCCTCCGGGTTCTCCGGTTTCCTCCCACATTCCAAAAACATGGATCAAGTCAATTGAATTCTCAAAAATTGCCCCATATAGAGTGTGTCTGTGTGAGTGAGTGTGTGCCCAGCGATGGATTGGCGCCCTGTCCTGGGTCTATCTGCCCAGTGCCCGAGATGTTCTCCCCTGGATGGGCATGGGGAACCCCCCGTGACCCTAGTAGAGGATAAAGCGGAAGATAATGGATGGATGGGTGATGTCTGTGTACACGGTGGAATAGTGGTTTAGCACGTTCTCCTCTTGGGTGGGGGATCCAGGTTCGAATCCCCATCTGGGTGGAGTTTCCATGTTCTCCCTGTGTCCGCGTGGGTTTCCTCCGGGTTCTCCGGTTTCCTCCCACAGACCAAAAACATGGATCAAGTCAACTGAATTCTCAAAATTGCCCCATATAGAGTGTGTGTGAGTGAGTGAGTGTGTGCGCAGTGATAGATTGGCGCCCTGTCCTGGGTCTATCTGCCCAGCACCCGAGACGTTCTGCCCTGGATGGGCATGGGGAACCCCACCGCGACCCTAATAGAGGATAAAGCGGGAGATAATGAATGAATGAATGAATGAATGAATGAATTATAATGCTCTGGGTGTGTTCTGAAAATTCTGGACGATTTGAAAACGCTGAAAGGGTTGAAACGCAATTGTACATTTGAGACTTTACAAACTGCAGAACAGATCTGGATAACATGCGTTCGGTACCATTTTGCGTAATGGACAGCAGGCTTCCTCTGTAATGAAGCACCTGCCAGCCCTGAAGTCATTAAGTCTAGAGTGATCGCTCGCTCAGTACGGATTGCGCTAGGAAGTTGATTCGGGTTAAGGCTTGAACCCCGGTTGCCAAGTTCCGGGTGATGTCAGAGCCCGGGTTAAATGTTGTTGATTCCTAATACATCATGAGGATTTGCTGATTTAGCAAATAAAAAAAATTGTAAAATTAAATGCTGTGACATAATGCATTGTAAAATGTATTTTTTAAGTACTTTCTGTAGTGACCAGTATCATAAAGCTTTAAAAACAATTGTGTTGAACGAATGTCCTCTTTGAAAAATATATACTATATATATATATATATATATATATATATATATATATATATATATATATATAGGCGGCACTGTGGCTTAGTGGTTAGCATGTTCTCCTCTCAGCACTAGGGATTCCCGGTTCGAATCCCCATCTGGGTGGAGTTTCCATGTTCTCCCCGTGTCCGCATGGGTTTCCTCCGGGTTCTCCGGTTTCCTCCCACAGTCCAAAAACATGGATCAAGTCAATTGAATTCTCCAAATTGCCCCATATAGAGTGTGACTGTGTGAGTGAGTGTGTGCGCACCGATAGATTGGCGCCCTGTCCTGGGTGTATCTGCCCAGCGCCCGAGACGTTCTCCCCTGGATGGGCATGGGGAACCCCCCCGCGACCCTAATAGAGGATAAAGTGGAAGATAATGAATGAATATATATATAAATACATCCAGGACAGGGTGCCAATCTATCGCTGTGCACACACTCACACACACACAGACACACTCTATATGGGGCAATTTTGAGAATTCAATTGACTTGATCCATCTATATATGTGTGTGTGTGTATATATATATATATATATATATATATATATATATATATATATATATATATATATATATGAAATGTATATAACGCCCAATAAAAGTTTATAATCCCTCATTAGGTAAAGTGTTGACATTTACTACATTAATAATAGCACTTAATGACTTACAAAAGATTATAAATGCTTGTTGCAGACTTTATGTAAAGTGAAATCATCCTGTATTAAATAAGAATGTCTGAAAAAAAACTTTGGATAGAATCTAATCTATCCAAAGTTTAAGTTATAACGTATTATAACAATTTATGTTATGAAGCCTTATGTCATATTGCTATAACACTTTGCGACTGCGATTATGAACATGTATGGACATTAACAGAGGCTTATGACACATGTTATTAAGCATTATGAATGTTTTATGAAGCTTTATAAATTTGTGTATAATGCATTGTGAATATCGGATTCATAGAAAGTGTTACGGATATTCTTCTAACAAACATTTGTGTCTTAAAAAGGTGGATTGGCTTCTATAGTATAAATCCATCAGTATATGTTTAGTGTCCTGTGATTTGGCAAGTTCTGGGTGATGTCAGAGACACCGGGTGATGTCAGGGTTAAATGTTGTTGATTCCTAATAAATCGTGATGATTTGCTGATTTAGCAAAAAAAAAAAAAAATCTAAAAAATTATATGCTGGGTCATTATTTAACACGCCCCAGTGTCTCTGGAAACCGCTCAGTGCGGCATTCGAATGAAAAATAGTTATCGTGTGCACGATTGTGTGTTTGTATGTGTGTGCGATGCAGGACATGTGTTATTTTCTGGAACAGTGACTATCACATGGGAAAGGGGCATGGTGGAGTGCAGCTGACTGAGTGGGGAGTGTGGAGGATTAAGAAAATGAATTAAGTCATTTGGGTTTTACTGCTAGTCACACCCCAGTTCAACAAAAAGGCAGAGCGTGCTGCAATGGAACCCAAGTCCCGTTCCAAATCAGTAAGAAAAAAACACACACTGCCTGAATCAAGCTCCACCAACTCCCCATTATTCGGTTCCACCCTCGGGACTCGGAATTTTCTGGCAATCTTGCGAAATAAGCCACCTGCAGTTTGCCCCCACCTCCAAATGTTTGTGTCTTTGCTTTCATATTGAATAAGACTCATAAACCAGTTGAGCCTTTGTTGAACCTTCACAACACACACACATAAACACAGACTAACCTTACACATGTGAACACATCGGGAGGATGGAGATTTGCGATACAGTTGCTTTCCCATCTCCCCCTTCTCTAACCACGGACCCATCCCAGAGACAGAAAGAGAGACTTTCATTCTGGGATGGAAAGGATGGAGGGGGTTTCCAAAATAAATCACAGCTTCCTTAAGTGCCTTTATTCCGACACTCCTCCTTCCAATCGTTCCCTTTCACCCGAACCCTCAACTTTACGTTCTGCCAGGTGGAACGCAGTTCTCATGATGTCTTTGGACATGGTGGATTAGTGGTTAGCATGGTCTTCTCTTAGGGTGGGGGATCGAGGTTCGAATCCTAATCTGGGTGGAGTTTCCATGTTCTCCCCATGTCCAGTT
The DNA here is from genome assembly GCA_019802505.1 of Corydoras sp. C115. NCBI lineage: Eukaryota > Metazoa > Chordata > Actinopteri > Siluriformes > Callichthyidae > Corydoras > Corydoras sp. C115. Next base: position 1,399,976 of record JAFMOC010000058.1, on the reverse strand, counting down.
TCCTCCCACAGTCCAAAAACATGGATCAAGTCAATTGAATTCTCCAAATTGCCCCAATTAGAGTATGTCTGTGTGAGTGAGTGTGTGCCCAGTGATAGATTGGCGTCCTGTCCTGGGTGTATCTGCCCAGCCCCCGAAACGTTCTCCCCTGGATGGGCATGGGGAACCTCCCCCCCCCCCGCGACCCTAGTAGAGGATAAAGTTGAAGATAATGGATGGATGGGTGATGTCTGTGTACACGGTGGATTAGTGGTTTAGCACGTTCTCCTCTTGGGTGGGGGATCCAGGTTCGAATCCCAATCTGGGTGGAGTTTCCATGTTCTCCCCATGTTCATGTGGGTTTCCTCTGGGTTCTCCGGTTTCCTCCCACAGTCCAAAAACATGGATCAAGTCAATTGAATTCTCCAAATTGCCCCATATAGAGTGTGTATGTCTGTGCGAGTGAGTGAGTGTGTGCCCAGTGATAGATTGGCGCCCTGTCCTGGGTGTATCTGGCCAGCGCCCGAAACCTTCTCCCCTGGATGGGCATGGGGAACCCCCCCGCGACCCTAGTAGAGGATAAAGCGGAAGATAATGGATGAATGGATGATGTCTGTGTACTTGGTGGCTTAGTGGTTAGCATGTTCTCCTCTCAGTACTGGGGATCCAGGTTCGAATCCCAATCTGGGTGGAGTTTCCATGTTCTCCCCGCGTCCACGTGGGTTTCCTCCGGGTTCTCCGGTTTCCTCCCACAATCTGAAAACATGGATTAAGATGAAATTGGCTGCTCTTAATTGCCTCTATATAGTGTGTGTGTGTCTGTGTATGTGTGTGATTGAGTGTGTATTATGGGTGTATCTACTTTGTACCCCAGCGCATGAACTTTCTCCCCTGGATGGGCATGGGGACGAACCCCCCCCCCCCACCTCCCGCTATCCATGAGTTTAAGTATCCATAGTGCTCAACACTATGTTTTGTTTTTTTTGTTGTTTTTTTTTGCCATCAAGCCACTTATTCCAGCTCTCAGCGAACTGAAGTTAACAGCCATTAAGATGTTTACAATATTTTATTTCGCTGTCACTATCGTTATGTCGCTGTGTTCCAAAAGCACTAATCTGTTACTCCAGGAAAGTACAACTCAGCTTCTTAAAAACTATTTTGGATGAAATAGAATGAGAGAATAATTGTGAATAATAATAGTCAGTGATGCTGACACAGCTTTTGGGGATCAGGTTTAACCATCACTTTCTGTGTCTGTCAGAAGGAAATATTTGGTAACACTTTCTATGAATCTGCTATTTGTAATGCGTTATAAACATTATAGAGTATTTATGATGCTTTATCACACTTGTCAGAAAGCATTTACTAATGTACATAAATGTTCATACTGCATAACGTTTTATAAGAACACGTCATAAAGCTTCATGACACAGTGTGACATAATGTATCGTTAAAATGTATATTTTATGTTGATGACTTACTATAGCGACCACTGTCATAAAGCTTTATAACAATTGTTATAAACAATATAAACAATATATATATATATATATATATATATATATATATATATATATATATATATATATATAATATAAAATATAAATATCAAATAATATCAAATATACAGTATATATATATATATATATATATATATATATATATATATATATATATATATATATATATATATATAAAAGTATATATGGTGCTCATGTGCTTATAATGCCTAATAAAAGCTTATCACTCTTTACAGGCATTAGGTTAAGTGTTGACATTTACTATATTAATAATAGTACATAATGACTTAGAAAAGATTATAAATGCTTGTTTTAGACTTTGTAAAGTTTGTAAAGTGAAATTATCATGTATTAAATAAGAAAATCTAATCTAATCTATCCAAAGTTTGTTATAACGTATTATAACAATTTGTGTTATGAAGCCTTTTTTTTTTTTCTCTTTTTTTTTTTTTTTTTTTTCTTTTTTTTTTTTCTCTTTTTCTGTGTTTTGAAGCCTTATGTCATATTGCTTTAACACTTGTGACTGTGATTATGAACATGTATGGACATTAACAGAGGCTTGTCAAGTCAAGTCAAGTAATTTACTTATATAGCGCTTTTTACAACAGTCACAAGCCACATGTTATTAAGCATTATGAATTCTTTATAAATGCGCGTATAATGCATTATGCATTCCGGAAGTTAGATAGAAATACATAGAAATTGTTGCGGAATATTCTTCTAACAAAGATTTGTGCCTTATACAGTTTTACAGTATTCTATAATTTAGAATAACTTCTATAGCATAAATCAATCAGCTTATGTTTAGTGTCCTGTGATTTGATGTCATGGCTGATCAATGCATGTTTCAGCTTCCAACTACTTTTTCACAACTGGCTCAGTAAAAGATGGCCAGTGTATTTTATTTATATATTATTTATATATTTATAGTTGCATTTATTATTTATTTATATATATAATTTATTATAATATAATAATATAATGTGGCTTAGTGGTCAGCACGTTCTCCTCTCAGCGCTAGGGATTCCCAGTTCGAATCCCCATCTGGGTGGAGTTTCCATGTTCTCCCCGTGTCTGCGTGGGTTTCCTCCGGGTTCTCCGGTTTCCTCCCACAGTCCAAAAACATGGATCAAGGTCAATTGAATTCCCAAAACTGCCCCATATAGAGTGAGTCTGTGTGAGTGAGTGTGTGCCCAGCGATGGATTGGCGCACTGTCCTGGGTGTATCTGCCCAGCACCCGAGACGTTCTCCTCTGGATGGGCATGGGGAACCCCACCGCGACCCTAATAGAGGATAAAGCGGCAGATAATGAATGAATGAACGAATGAATGAATAATATAATATTAAATATATAATTTTCTTTTTTTTTTTTTTTTTTTTTTTTGCCTGCTGTACTTACACACAGTGGAATATGTCCTCCACATTTAACCCATCCGTGCAGTGACACACACACACATATGTACACACACGTGCCCGAAGTGGTGGGCAGCCTTGAATACAGCACCCAGGGGAGCAATTGGTGTTAGATGCCTTGCCCAAGGGCACTTCAGCTGTCATGGCATAAAATATCATTTATCTTTATATCATGTTCGTACTATGTATGTATTATGTTCATATTATGTATATACATTTATACACATCACTTCTCCATGCACTGGTCACTGTTATTAATGAACTTTATGTTAATAATGTGGCGGCACGGTGGCTTAGTGGTCAGCACGTTCGCCTCTCTGCACTAGGGATTCCCAGTTCGAATCCCCATCTGGGTGAAGTTTCCATGTTCTCTCCGTGTCTGCGTGGGTTTCCTCCGGGTTCTCCGGTTTCCTCCCACAGTCCAAAAACATGGATCAAGTCAATTGAATTCCCAAAATTGCCCCATATAGAGTGTGTCTGGGTGAGTGAGTGTGTGCCCAGCGATGGATTGGCGCCCTGTCCTGGGTGTATCTGCCCAGCGCCCGAGACGTTCTCCCCTGGATGGGCATGGGGAACCCCACCGCGACCCTAATAGAGGATAAAGCGGGAGATAATGAATGAATGTAAATAATGTAAATATTACACTTCAGGTTAGATGCTAACTACATTTCATTGGCCGTGTACTTGTACTCTGCACAATGACAATAAAATCTAATCTAATCTAATCTAATCTAATCTAATCTAAAACGTCTCACCATAAAAATAATCGAACCCAAATAGGATCCTGGACTCGAATTCAACTTTCAGTTTGTGAAAAATTCCTGATGAATGTCAGGGTTAATGACACCATCACTGGTATGTAAACTTGCAGTCTTCTCTTATAAGCTGAACGTTGTTAGATACATGAAGTGTTGATGTGCCATGTGTCAGCGGCGAGACTGAGCCAATTAAGTCGAACGGCAATAGAACAGTCGTTAGCCGAGCCTCGAGATGCTGGCAGTCCCGGACTGTCCGCGTTCATCTGTGTGCAACCCAGAGATGCCAGACGTAGGATTCGGATTCGGCCGGGCCACAGTGTGCTTGACTGATTGTAAACCAGCGAGTCCTGGTTTGTCTCATTAGGCTATAGCCTGTGTAGGAGTGAGCCTGGCCAGTGTATTCCTGCTGTGTGATGGAGCACTGAAAGGCAGCACACGCTCATCTGTCTCCAGCTTGACTCTTCTCTGTGAAGTCCTTCCAGTTCAACAGATCTGTTTACAGTGCAGGGAGAACACATTTATTGTGTTTACTGGGATTTATGTAATGTGCAAGGTGTGTGTGTGTGTGTGTGTCTGTGTCTGAGAGAAAGTGTGTGTGTGTGTGTAATAGCGGGAAAGTACAAGACCCATCATTGAGTGTGGAGATACTTCATCCAATGCATTGCAGTGGCAACCAACAGGAATTTAAAGTCACATAAGGGTTTTTGTCTAATTCCTATGAATGAAGCTCACTTTATATCCATCCATCCATTATCTTCTGCTTTATCCTATATTAGGGTCGTGGTGGTGGTGGGGGGGGGGTTCTCCATGCCCATCCAGGGGAGAACGTTTCGGGCGCTGGGCAGATACACCCAGGACAGGACGCCAATCTATCACTGGGCACACACTTATTCACTCACACAGACATGCACACTCTACAATATATGGGGCAATTTGGAGAACTCAATTGACTTGATCCATGTCTTTGGACTGTGGGAGGAAACCGGAGAACCCGGAGGAAACCCACGCGGACACGGGGAGAACATGGAAACTCCACCCAGATTGGGATTCGAACCGGGAATCCCTAGCACTGAGAGGAGAACGTGCCAACCACTGAGCCACCGTGCCGCCCGCTCACTTTATATCTTTATAATAATTTAAGGTGAATGAATGGCTTAGTGTTTAGCACGTTCTTCTCTCAGCACTAGGGATTCAGGTTCGAATCCCAATCTGGGTGGAGTTTCCATGTCCTCCCCGTGTCCGCTTGGGTTTCCTACGGGTTCTCCGGTTTCCTCCCACAGTCCAAAAACATGGATCAAGTCAATTGAATTCTCCAAATTGCCCCATATAGAGTGTGTTTGTGTGAGGGAGTGTGTGCCCAGCGATAGATTTGTGCCATGCATAAATTCAAGGTTATTGATTACTATAAATTGCCCCTTTGTAGAGTGTGTGTGTGTGTGTGTAAGTGTGTGCTTGGAATGAATAATACAATAACCAAAATTGATTTAAACCTGTGGATAACACTTTTTACAAATCTGTTATACATAACGCATCATAACCAGCTTTATAAGTGCTCATAATGCTTCATAGCACTTGTCATAAGCCTCCATTAATGTCCATAGATTTTGATAACCACACTCATAGTGTGTATAGGGATATGTAGAAACATATACGAACTGTTATTATGTGATATAAATGCTCTATAAAGCTTTATGAATGGGTTATAATGCATATAAGGACCGGATTCCTAGAAAACGTTACCAGGGCTTTTATTGAGGTTCTGCGTTAAAACAACCAAACTAAAACCCTAGTCAGTTTCACTCTTCACTTTTTCAGAGCGAACCCAACCGTGGAACCACACTTAACACACCTGTTTGCACACTGGGACAATATAAATTAGTATACTTCTCTTGTTGAATGTTTGTCTCATGTTTTTTTGAGACGAATAAGGTATGTGGTACCTTCGAGCGTTTTTTTTTTTTAATCAGGGTGGTACTTACAGTTTAAAGCACCACTGCCTCAGGGGCTTGGTGTCATACGTTCAGTGGAACCATCTGCAGAACAGAGCATGGCCCTGCCCCTAGGTTGCGGTTTTTTGGCTTTATCACTAGAAACCTCTGCTGCTTCCTGGTAATAGGTCTGCACACTCTCACACTCGTCCGTGTCACTTGCAGCATACTGCTTTCCTTCCAAATCTGGTAAAGAAATTTGTATACTCAAGAAAAGGGTGTGAGAACTGCTGCACTTTGGGTCCTGAGGTGGAGATGAGGTCAGGTTTCTAGGTCACGAGTGTTACTTGTAGCAAGCGGGCCAAGCTTTTTTCACATTTAACCTTCGAAATAATGAATTCCTTCTTTCAGACATTGGCATTTTTGCCGGTTGAAGAGCTCAGTGCCACAGACTCGGGTTGGGTCCATTGCCGTTGGGGTGTTTGATGGTTCCCCTGCTGGATGTGGGAGCTGGTTCTAGTTTATCTGTCTTGACCAATAACTCCAATTCTCACGGTTATATCAAGTGACGACACCGCATTCTTCTGGTAAATCGAATGGTAGTCATGTATTTATAACAGGGCGTGGGTTTGAGTTTGTTTGAAAGAATGGGTGCTGCTGGGCTTACAGCTGTTACTTGATACCGTTCTGGGAAGAATTGGACGTGTGAGTGTTTACTGTATGCCTGCACGCCCCCCCTCATAAGCATGGGATGTGTCTTCCTGTCAGTCAGAACGGTCCTGCATGTAGGAAAGCAATGTGAGACAGTGACAAAGCATCGTTCTGTTTCACGTTCCTCTGTAGTGACCGAGTAATGGACTCTCACTGAAAGGAGATGTATGTTGATGGCCCTTCTCCTCACGCAATGCTCTCGTATTCTGTGTGCATGGGTCTTCTCACCACCATACAGACTAAACATGCTTACGACAGTCTTGTTTTAGCTCTACCCAGATCTGAAGGTTCTGCACACACACCTGTCCAGAAGATAAATGGCCGGAGCTTTTGCTGGTCTTCTTTATAGGACAGTTCAGAACTAAGGACAGCATACGTCTCACGACCGGCTTCTAGGTGACCTTTGTTTGATGGTTTGATGGAGAAGTCTAAAGGATAGTATTTTTTCCAGTAGGAAGATGTGATTTGTCTCATGTGGTTTTAAGTTCTATATTTCTATTTATCCCTTAATTGCTGATATTCTCTAGTCTGAAGTAATTTAATTACAAAAAAGTGTTAAAGGATAGTATTTAATGAATGGTAAATGGGATGTAATATTAATTAAGGATATTAATGGGATTCCCGGAGTTTCCATGTTCTCCCCGTGTCCGCGTGGGTTTCCTCCGGGTTCTCCGGTTTCCTTCCACACTCCAAAAACATGGGTCAAGTCAATTGGATTCTCCAAATTGCCTGATATAGAGTGTGTCTCTATGAGTGAGTGTGTGCCCAGCGATAGATTGCCCCCCTGTCCTGGGTGTATCTGCCCAGCGCCCGAAATGTTCTCCCCTGGACCCCCCCCCCCCCCGCCGTGACCCTAGTAGAGGATAAAGTGAAAGATAATGGATGGATGGATGGATTAATTCTTTCTAAACAATTTTTTATTTTTTTTATTTTTTAGAACATAAAACCACAACACGGGCGGCACGCTGGCTTAGTGGTTAGCATGTTCTCCTCTCAGCGCCAGGGATTCAGGTTCGAATCCCAATCTGGGTGGAGTTTCCTTGTTCTCCAGGTTCTCCGTTTTCCTCTGGGTTCTCTGGTTTCCTCCCACAGTCCAAAAACATGACTCAAGGTCAATTGAATTCTCCAAATTGCCCCAAATAGAGTGTGTTTATGTGAGTGAGTGTGCTCAGCGGTGGATTGGTGCCCTGTTCTGGGTGTATCTGCCCAGCGCCGGAAACGTTCTCCCCTGGATGGGCATGGGGAACCCCACCGTGACCCAAATAGAGGATAAAGATAATGGATGGATGGATAGATATTTAACTGTTCATCAATTTATTATAGTGACCAGTGACATAAAGCCTTATAACATGTGTGCTGGACATCAGGGAGTCGGAAAGTCGCCATAAACATTTGTAAGCAAAACTCCAACACTTGGCAGCGTTGCGTCATGTTGCGTTAACCTATCTCTGATATGCTTAACGGGAAATTGAGTCATGTCCTCTTAATGTCTTGCCTTAACATTTTTGATCACGCACAATAATCTTCGTTTAAGGTGGAGCGGGGGAGTTCATTAACTCCTTAGAATCCTCTGCATTTCCACAGAAACGGTACATAAGGGTTACAGAAGACCTCAAAGCAGATAAGACATTGAACAAATTCACATGAACATGGGGTGGAGTTTCCATGTTCTCCCCGTGTCTGCGTGGGTTTCCTCCGGGTTCTCCGGTTTCCTTCCACAGTCCAAAAACAAGGATCAAGGTCAATTGAATTCTCCAAATTACCCCATATAGAGTGTGTCTGTGTGAGTGAGTGTGTGCCCAGTGATGGATTGGCGTCCTGTCCTGGGTGTATCTGCCCACCGCCCGAGACGTTCTCCCCTGGATGGGCATGGGGAACCCCACCGCGACCCTAATAGAGGATAAAGCGGAAGATGGATGGATGGATGGATGGATTCTCTGTACGTATATTTATAAAGAAGTATGTTTTAAATCATTCATTCATTCATTATCTTCCGCTTTATCCGCTATTAGGGTCGCGGTGGGGTTCCACATGCCCATCCAGGGGAGAACGTTTCGGGCGCTGGGCAGATAGACCCAGGACAGGACGCCAATCCATCGCTGGGCACACACTCACTTAAATAGAAACAAACACACTCTATATGTAGCAATTTGGAGAACTCAATTGACTTGATCCACGTTTTTGGACTGTGGGAGGAAACCGGAGAACCCGGAGGAAACCCACGCAGACACGGGGAGAACATGGAAACTCCACCCAGATGGGGATTCGAACCGGCTGTTTTAAATCATATTTATGTAATAATATATAATATGATAAATATAAATATATAAATATATAAGACGGCACGGCGGCTTAGTGGTTAGCATGTTCTCCTCTCAGCACTAGGGATTCCCGGTTCGAATCCCCATCTGGGTGGAGTTTGCATGTCCTCCCCATGTCTGCGTGGGTTTCCTCCGGGTTCTCCGGTTTCCTCCCACAGTCCAAAAACATGGATCAAGTCAATTGAGTTCTCCAAATTGCCCCATATAGAGTGTGTCTGTGTGAGTGAGTGTGTGCCCAGCGATAGATTGGCGTCCCCCCCCCCCCCCCCCCGAGGCTTAAGCATGACTGCGAGGCTTAACAAACCGCATTCATCACGTAAGATGAATAAACAACGTTGCGTATTTGTGTGTGACGCTCTCGGTTTTGCGTTCCTCATTGACAGAATACTAAAGACTCGAGTTATTGTGGCTGATTTCTATACGAGCCGCGATTTATCACGGGGCCGATGCAGTAAGCGCTGTTATTCCAACGTCCTCCATTAGTAAGAAAATGATATGTAATAACAGGATCGTGGCGGATCACTTCAGTGTTTAGATGATGTTCTAGAGCAGCGATTGTGTAACATTCGCTGGAATTCCAAGCGAAATGTTTTCTCTATCCAGATTAACTGTTGGCGGCCGAACCGTGACCCGTGTTCGTGTGACAGTGCGTGTGTATAAATGTATCCGTCGGGCAGAATGTCAGATATATGTTTTAGCGGCGGCAGAAAAATGGGTCGGAATCAGCGGCCGAGCGAGCGGTCAGCCGGGCGGATATTCAGCAGGGAGCTGAGAGTGGCCGTATAGCCATCCTCCCTACTCCCCCTCACCCGTTCCCTCAGCCTCTCTCCCTCTCTCCCTCTCTCCCGCTCTCTGGCAGTCCGGGGCAGATTTCTCCCACACTCGTGGATGCTCGGCTGTGTGGCTGTGTGTTTATGTTGGAGCCTGGACTTCCTAGTGGCAGCCTGCACCTATCTAAACATCCCCCAACCGCTGCTCAGTGTTCCTGGTCTTTCGCAGCCTTCCTCCCTTTCCCTCGTTCTCCCTCTACCCTTGGTCTGTCTGTCTGTCTCTCGGACCGTCTGTCTTTCCTCTGGCTGTGCTCGAGCAGAGTGTAATTTTCAGACAGAAAATGGTTTTTAACCTTTAAAAAAAGGAAAACTTTCACGTGGAGGCATTTCCCCTCGGCTTTCGTCCTCTTCGTGTTCCATTCCTTCGTTTCTTAATGGGACCCTCCGATTCTGACCGCACTCTCGGGTCGGCTCGCCGCCCGGTCGCACACCACTTTTCTCGCGCTCTCTTACGGAGTGGATTCACAGAGCGGTTCTGCAAAATATGCAGAACTCCAATGTGCAGAAAACAGACAAAATCCATCCATCCATTATCTTCCACTTTATCCTATGTTAGGGTCGGAGGGGGGGGTTCCCCATGCCCATCCAGGGGAGAACGTTTCGGGCGCTAGGCAGATACACCCAGGACAGGGCGCCAATCTATTGCTGGGCACACACTCACTCACTCAGACACACTTTATATGGGGCAATTTGGAGAACTCATTTGACTTGGTCCATGTTTTTGGACTGTGGGAGGAAACCGGAGAACCCGGAGGAAACCCACGTGGACATGGGGAGAACATGGAAACTCCACCCAGATTGGGATTCGAACTGGGAATCCCTAGTGCTGAGAGGAGAACATGCTAACCACTAAGCCACCATGCCGCCAAAGACATGGTTTTATGTTCTAAAAAATAAAAAAATAAAAAAATAGTTTAGAATTTATCCATCCATCCATTACCTTCCGCTTTATCCTCTATTTATTATATTATTATTATATTAATTTGGAGAATTCAATTGACCTTGATCCATGTTTTTTGGACTGTGGGAGGAAACCGGAGAACCCGGAGGAAATTCACGTAAACACGGGGAGAACATGGAAACTCCACCCAGATTGGGATTGGAACCGGGAATCCCTAGTGCTGAGAGGAGAACATGCCAACCACTAAGCCACCCTGTCACCCTGACATTGACTAAATTCCAACCATCATCTTCCGCTTTATCCTCTACTAGGGTCGCTGGGGGGTTCCCCATGCCCATCCAGGGGAGAACGTTTCGGGCGCTGGGCAGATACACCCAGGACAGGGCGCCAATCTATCGCTGGGCACACACTCACTCACACAGACACACTCTATATGGGGCTGTTTGGAGAACTCAATTGACCTTGAGCCATGTTTTTGGACTGTGGGAGGAAACCGGAGAACCCGGAGGAAACCCACACGGACAAGGGGAACACATGGAAACTCCACCCAGATTGGGATTGGAACCGGGAATCCCTAGTGCTGAGAGGAGAACATGCTAAACACTAATCCACCATGCCGCCAAAAACATGGTTTTATGTTCTAAAAAATAAAAAAATAAAAAAATAGTTTAGTATTAATCCATCCATCCATTATCTTCCGCTTTATCCTCTATTAGGGTCGCGGTGGGGTTCCCCATGCCCATCCAGGGGAGAACATCTCGGGCGCTGGGCAGATACACCCAGGACAGGGCGCCAATCTATCACTGGGCACACACTCACTCACACAAACACACTCTATATGGGGCTGTTTGGAGAACTCAATTGACATTGAGCCATGTTTTTGGACTGTGGGAGGAAACCGGAGAACCCGGAGGAAACCCACACGGACAAGGGGAACACATGGAAACTCCACCCAGATTGGGATTCGAATCAGGAATTCCTAACGCTTCAAGCTGTACAACATTGCAGGCCGCACTTTTGTCTCGTAAACTTTCCTCTTTATTCTGACAGAGACTGATCTCTCACAGATTCCTCCTCCAGTTCTTCTGCATCCTGCTCGCTCTTCTTCACCTCTCTACTACATTCTCCATTGCTTTGTACACTCGACCCCAAATATCTGAACTTATCCACTTCCATGCTCTCTCTACTTCACACACATTCTCTGTTCTACTCCCACAAACCTTTTATTGCTCGTCCTCTCTATAATGCATACCTCCATCTCTCCAGGCTCTCATTAACCTGCTCTCTACTTCACCAAAGATCAGAAGTCATCGGCAAACATCATTATTATTACAAATATTACGACTCTATATATAGAAATGGCTCCTCTCATCTCATTATCCTTTGCTTAGTCCTACGCTAGGGTCGTGGGGGGGTTCCTATCTGGGGAGAACATTTCAGGCGCTGGGCAGATACCCCTAAGACAGGTCTATCAAACATCCCCATCTATCAATCATCTGCCCAGCGCCTGAAACGTTCTTCCCTGGATGGGCATTGGGACCCCCCCCCCCCACCTGCGACCCTAGTAGATGATATAGCGATAATGATATAAGATAATGGATGGATGGAAAGTCAATGTCAGTATCGTTGGGCACACACTCACTCACACAGACACACACACAATATATAGGGGCAATTTAGATAGGGAGGGGGATGTTGAAGCAGCCAAATCGCCTCTACTCAACACGCACTCTATATGGGGCAATTTGAAGAATTCAATTGACCTTGATCCATGTTTTTGACTGTGGGAGTAAACCAACATGGTCACAAGGAAAACATGGAGACTCCACCAAAGCGCCAAACCTGGATCCCCAGCGTTGAGAGGTAAACATACTGACCACTATACCACTGTTCCACCTTCAAGAAATGTTTTTATATCATTTAGTCAATGTCAGGGCGGCACGGTGGCTTCGTGGTTGGCATGTTCTCCTCTCAGCCCTAGGGATTCCCGGTTCGAATCCCAATCTGGGTGGAGTTTCCATGTTCTCCCCGTGTCCTCGTGGGTTTCCTCCGGGCTCTCCGGTTTCCTCCCACAGTCCAAAAACATGGATCAAGTCAATTGAATTCTCCAAATTGCCCCATATAGAGTGTGTGTGTGTGTGTGTGTGAGTGAGTGAGTGAGTTAGTGTGTGTCCAGTGATAGATTGGCGTCCTGTCCTGGGTGTATCTGCCCAGCGCCCGAAACGTTCTCCCCTGGATGGGCATGGGGAACCCCCCGCGTCCCTAATAGAGGATAAAGCGGAAGATCAAGGTTGGAATTTAGTCAATGTCAGGGTGGCAGGGTGGCTTAGTGGTTAGCATGTTCTCCTCTCAGTGCTAGGGATTCCTGGTTCGAATCCCAATCTGGGTGGAGTTTCCATGTTCTCCCAGTGTCTGCATGGGTTTCCTCCGGGTTCTCCGGTTTCCTCCCATAGTCCAAAAACATGGATCAAGATCAATTGAATTCTACAAATTGCCCCATATAGAGTGTGTTTGAGTGAGTGAGTGAGTGAGTGTGTGTCCAGTGATAGATTGGCGTCCTGTCCTGGGTGTATCTGCCCAGCACCCGAAACGTTCTCCCCTGGATGGGCATGGGGAACCCCCCGCGTCCCTAATAGGTTGGAATTTTGTCGGTGGCAGGGTGGCTTAGTGGTTGGCATGTTCTCCTCTCAGCACTAGGGATTCCCGGTTCGAATCCCAATCTGGGTGGAGTTTCCATGTTTTCCCCGTGTCCATATAGGTTTCCTCCAGGTTCTCCGGTTTCCTCCCACAGTCCAAAAAACATGGATCAAGGTCAATTGAATTCTCCAAATTGCCCCATATAGAGTGTGTTTGTGTGAGTGAGTGTGTGCTCAGCAATGGATTGGCGCCCTGTCCTGGGTGTATCTGCCCAGCGCCCGAGATGTTCTCCCCTGGATGGGCATTGGGAACCCCCCCCCCCCCCCCCCCCCCCCACCTGCGACCCTTGTAGATGATATAGCGATAATGATATAAGATAATGGATGGATGGAAAGTCAATGTCAGTAAATTTCAGGTAACTCGGTATAAAATTTTCAAGTCAAACACTGAGGTCACAGGAGCATAAATCCTAAAAGAGTGAAGTATATAGAGAATATAAGAGCAGTTTATTAAATCAGCTGTAATTACTGTAAAGTGACTGCTGAGCTATGGTGTTCCTACGATTGGTATTGACTTAGAATTATAAATACTGTTGGAGCTGAGTGCAGTATCCGACTCTAAGAAGACTGAAATTTGAATTTGGGAGCATGTATGTGGAAGTACACGTCAATTTTGGGTTTTTTAAAATTCTGGCCCGGTTTCTTGGCCCGATCATAACCGTTTTATGACCATCAAAGCAGATTCTTTATTTCCTAACGTTACGTCTTGTTTCTTTCAAACCTGCTTTTATTCACGATTCATATAAAACCCTTGGGACGTGTAATTAGTTGACATTATGATCACAATCCATGTTAAGCTGATGATACACAGATACAGTTCATTCAGCTGGCTATAACAAAGTCTTTTATGATATGCAGGATTGGGAAAGTTCAAGACATCTGACATCTTTCAAACCGTTATTAATTTTAAAGTACTTGAAGTCTAATATCAAAGTTCTTTTTTTTTGTACATTTTGTTTATAGTGTACAATCTTCGTACACTGAGTTCACTTCAGTCATTTAGTTCTAATGCAAGTAAGTAATTTATTTATAGAGCGCTTTTTACAACAGTATATTGTCACAATGTGACATTCTGATTTTGTATTGGATATTACATCCATCCATTATCTTTAACTTTATCCTCTACTAGGGTCTCGGGGGGGGGGGTTCCCCATGCCCATCCAGGGGAGAACGTTTCAGGCGGTGGGCAGATACACCCAGGACTGAGCACACACTCACTCACACAGACACACACACACAAACACACTCTATATGGGGCATTTTGGAGAATTCGACTGATTAATCCATGTTTTTGGCAAGTTTTAAGATTATAATCCTGAAAGAAAGATTTTTTTTGATGATGAACATTTTCTGTTCTAAAAAAAAAATTAAAGTATTTTTTGGTTACACTTTCTATAAATCCAGTATTCATAATGTATATAAGTGCATTCGTTAAGCTTTATTAAGTGTTCAGAATACGGTCATAAGCCTCTGTTAATGTACATATTTATAATTATGCTCATAAAGTGTTACAACAATATTTAAGGCTTTATAACACAAGTTCATTTTACTTAAAGTCGATAAAGAGCATTTATAAAAGTTTATAAGTCATCATTTACTACTTTTAATGCAGTGTCCATCATAATAATAAATAAATTGAGTTAATAAATGGCAACACTTTACCCAATGCCTCATTTTATAATGCATTATGTCACTATGTGTTATGAAGCCTTATAGCATATTCTTATACCACTTTATTAGTGTGGTTATAAACATTTATGTAATTAACAGAGGTTTAGGAAGTATTATAAAGCGTTATGAATTCTATATACAGCTTAATGGATGTGTTTATAATGCAATATAAATACCAGATTCATAGAAAATGTTACCAAAGTTTCTTTTTCTTTTATTGTTTTTATTGATGCTTAAATTAAACGTAATTTAACTCTTCTGAAACGCTTTCCAAACATTTAGAACATTGCATTGCATCGTTTTGCGACACTTTGTTAGACACCAACGCAACTCACAAGCTTCTCATCCCCGCTTTGGTGACCCTTTTTAATTATTAATTATTATTTTTATCTGACCGCAGCCTTTAGTATCGTTTGTCACAGTATTCATTTCAACTGCCCATCATAGGGTAGAGATAAAGGACATCGGCCTTTATTCTCTTTTTTTTTACCTACCACCAAAATATTTTTTATGAACATAGTTCTTTCGTCCCTCCAGCATTCATCACTTGTTTTGTTCCCCGAGGTTCCATTTTGGACCCCTTTTTGTTTTTGTAGTACATGCTTCCCCTGGACCCCATTTATCACAAATGTAATATTTCATACTTCTTTCATGCTGATGATACAGCAATGTATCTGCTGTTAGAATTCAGTGATGACAACTGCTTAAGTGCTATTTTAACTGTTTCAGAGATGAAAATGAATCTAGAGAGAAAATAATTTGGTTTCGTTATGCAAAGTATAATAACACGGGGAATTTGTCTAACTACCATAACTCTATTTGAGACATGAACTTCTTAAGTTCATTCTTAAGACAGTATATGGTTTATATTGGTTATACACACACACACACACACACACACACACATATATATATAATCCATCCATCCATTATCTTCCACTTTATCCTATATTAGGGTCGCGGGGGGGTTCCCCATGCCCATCCAAAGGAGAACGTTTCGGGCGCTGGGCAGATACACCCAGGAAAGGGTGCCAATCTATCGCTGGGCACACACTCACTCACACATATACACTCTATATGGGGCAATTTGGAGAACTCAATTGACTTGATCCATGTTTTTGGACTGTGGGAGGAAACCGGAGAACCCGGAGGAAACCCACGTGGACATGCGGACATGCCCCCCCCCACATACACACACACACACACACACACACACGCACACACACACACACACACACATATATATATTATACACATACAGTATGTATGTGTGTGTATATATGTATATGTATATATATATATATATATATATATATATATATATATATATATATATATATATATATATATATATATATATATATATATCTGGGTGGAGTTTCCATGTTCTCCCCGTGTCCGCGTGGGTTTCCTCCGGGTTCTCCGGTTTCCTCCCACAGTACAAAAACATAGATCAAGTCAATAGAATTCTCCAAATTGCCCCATATAGAGTGTGTTTGTTTGCTTGTCTGTGTGTGTGAGTGTGTGCCCAGCGATAGATTGGTGCCCTGTGCTGGGTGTATCTGCCCAGCTCCCGAAACGTTCTCCCCTGGATGGGCATGGGGAACCCCACCCCCCCCCCCCCCCCACGACCCTAATATAGGATAAAGATAATGGATGGATATATATATGGAAATCTAACCCAGGATCTTGACTATGAAGGAGCAGAGCTTTTATGTTATCCATTATTTTCACTAAATGATGTCAACTTTACAATTGAATTTTAATTGTGGAATGTGGTTTTTCATGATTAATTAGGCAACAGAGTGAATCAGACAGTAGATTATTGTATGCATCTAATTAAAGTTTGTTTTGTAAAAATGAGCGTTTCGTTGCTAGAATATAACTTTGCACTTAAGTACAGGTCTGTGTTATGGCTTTGTGGGTCAACACACATGATAATTATCAATAAAGTAGAGAAATACATTGTGGTTCGGAAATGACAATGGTGGCGGGTTAAATGCCAGACAAACTGTTTAAATAGTTTTAATCTGATGTAGTTGCTTCCTGGTCAGTAAAGAATTTCAGTGGCTGCATTCTGCCAACTCATTACAGCAAACTCGTATCTAGTGCATTACATCACAGAAGGTGGTTTTGCACATGCTTTTATCCAAAATGGCTTAACACAGGCTCGAACCTGGAGCAATGAGGGTTATGGGCATTGCTTAAGGGCCCACAGTGGTAAATTTATTATGTATTAAAAACTCCCAACCTTCAGATTGATAGCCTCACTTCCAAACCAATAAGTTGCCACACCTCCTGTCTATTCATCCACCCATCTCGTTTCCTCCCACAGAAAGAAAAAAAGAAAGATCATGGATTCTAAATTGCCCCATTCAAGATTCAAAGCTGTATTGTCATATGCACATATCCATATCCATCCATCCATCCATCCATCCATTCATTCATTATCTCCCGCTTTATCTTCTACTAGGGTCGTGTGGGGTTCCTCATGCCCATCCAGGGGAGAACGTTTGGGGCGCTGGGCAGATAGACCCAGGACAGGGCACCAATCTATCGCTGGGCACACACTCACTCACACAGACACACTCTATATGGGGCAATTTTGAGAATTCAATGGACTTGATCCATGTTTTTGGACTGTGGGAGGAAACCAGAGAACACGGAGGAAACCCATGTGGACACGGAGAGAACATGGAAACTCCACACAGATTGGGATTCTAACCGGGAATCTCTAGTGCTGAGAGGCGAACCACTAAGTCACCGTGCCACCCAAAAGTGAATATAATAATGAAAATACAAACATATAAAAACCAGAAAAACACATGTACATATAGAGTGGGTGTGTGTGTGTGTGTGTGTGTGTGTGTGTGTGTGTGTGTGTGTGTGTGTGTGTGTGTGTGTGTATGTATGTATGTGTTTGTGTGTGTGTGTGTATGTGTATGTATGTGTGTGTGTGTGTGTGTGTGTGTGTGTGTGTGTGTGTGTTTTAGTGTGAGTGATTATGTACCCAGCAATGGATTGTTGCCCTCTCCTGTGTGTATCTTCTCAGCCCCTAAATGTTCAAAATGTTCTCTCCTGAATGGCCATTGGACCATCTATATCCAGCCATATATATATATATATATGTGTGCTTAGTTACATCAGGCATTACGGTTTCCTTTATGAATGGGGCAGTCAAGCTAAATATTCAAGTGTTCAAGCGGTGTGGCTACATTTCAAGAATGTCATTTGCCACTTTCTGGGCAATTATACGGCATTCGACTTTGTTGAGCAGATCAAAAAGCATACAGATGGATGAAATGAACATGTCACTGAAGATTTTCTTCATTACCATTTGGACGGTTTCCCAGCCAACCCACACCGTGAGTGACGACCATTATGAAAGAATTAAAGGCATTGTCACGATGGAGAAACTTTACCAGGGCAGATGGAATCTGTCAGTGTCGGGTATATATATTGTTAGACGTTCATCCGTAAAGCTTTGGATTGTTATTAAAGAACATTTCAACTTCTTTCCACTGACATTACCATTATATATATATATATATATATATATATATATATATATATGTGTGTGTGTGTGTGTGTGTGTGTGTGTGTGTGTGTGTGTGTGTGTGTGTGTGTCAATGACAAAAAGGTTCCCCATCCATCCATTATCTTCTACTTTATCCTCTATTAGGGTCGCGGGGGGTCCCCATGCCCATCCAGGGGAGAACGTTTTGGGCGCTGGGCAGACACACCCAGGACCGGGCGCCAATCTATCACTGGGCACACATTCACTCACACACACAGTCTATATGGGGCAATTTGGAGAATTCCATCAACCTTGATCCATGTTTTTGGCCGTTGGAAACCAGGAAACCAGAGAACCAGGCGGAAACCCATGCGGACACGGGGAGAACATGGAAACTCCACCCAGATTGGGATTCGAACTGGGAACTAAGCCACCGTGCCACCCTCCAAAGAGGTTCTCTTTGTTTTTAAAGACAGATCCAACTGAAACTCTGTGGCCCTGCTGAGGAGCAGGTGAGGGAGCAGAATCCAGCCACCTGTAGGGGTGGAGCAGCAAGTCATCCACAGGGGGGAAAAGAATTAGTCAGAGGTTCAGAAGAGAGTAAAGAAAAGTATCACAACCAGACAGTCGAACCCCAACATGGAATCAAAAACAGACCCAAAGGGTGGTGCTGAGATGTGAAACAGGTGTGGAAGGCAGTGGCTGTGAAAGTGATTCATAGGAAGCCAATGCGGTTAGAAGGGTGAAAGTGAAGAGGTGAAGGCATGAAATGAGGTGGCATACTGACAGGAACACACAACATCAGTAATGTGGCTGTGCACCTTAACCCAGATCCTCTCTTAAAACCACTTTCCCAGGAGCATGAGTCCACTGAGGGTCCAAAAGAGCTGGCACGTCAGGATAACCATCCATCCATCCATCCATCCATCCATTATCTTCTGCTTCATCCTCTACCAGGGTCACGGGGGGGTTCCCCATGCCCATCCAGGGGAGAACGTTTCGGGCGCTGGGCAGATACACCCAGGACAGGGCGCCAATCCATTGCTGGGCACACACTCACTCACACAGACACACTCTATATGGGGCAATTTGGAGAATTCAATGGACTTGATCCATGTTTTTGGACTGTGGGAGGAAACCGGGGAACCCGGAGGAAACCCATGCGGACATTGGGAGAACATGGAAACTCCACCCAGATTGGGATTTGAACCGGGAATCCCTAGTGCTGAGAGGCTAACCACTAAGCCACCATGTCGAGCAGATACACCCAGGACTGGGTCACACAGACACACACACTCTATATGGGGCAATTTGGAGAACTCAATGGACTTGATCCATGTTTTTGGACTGTGGGAGGAAACCGGGGAACACGGAGGAAACCCATGCGGACACGGGGAGGACATGGAAACTCCACTCAGATTGGGATTACCCTAGAGGCTAACCACTAAGCCAGGCAGATACACCCAGGACTGGGTCACACAGACACACACACTCTATATGGTGCAATTTGGAGAACTCAATTGACCTTGATCCATGTTTTTGGACTGAGTGTATGTATGTATGTGTGAGAGAGAGAGAGTGTGTGTGCCCAGTGATAGATTGGCACCCTGTCCTGGATGTATCTACCCAGCGCCCGAAACGTTCTCCCCTGGATGGGCATGGGGACCCACTCTGCGACCCTAATAGAGGATAAAGCGGAAGATAATGAATGGATATTGCCCCTATACAGTGTGTGTGTCTGTATCTGTGTAAGTGAGTCTATCGTTAGACACACACTCACACAGACACAATATAGGGGCAATTTAGAGCCGCCAATTTACCCCGAATCCACGTTTATGGATTTTGGGAGGACACCGGAGAACCTGTAAAAAACCCACATGGCACGGAACATGGAAACTCCACCCAGATCGGGATTTGAACCCAGATCGGGATCCCCAGCACTGAGAGGTGGATGTGTTAACAATTACGCCACGGCGATGTCCCATGATGTCATAGATCTCATATGCAATGCGTTAATACAACCGTACAACAACTATAATCGCACAAATAAACAGATCTGAGCTGTTGCTAAGCAACACGTAAACATCAACACCTTTTCAAGGCAACTCACCTGTTAAAATAGGAGCGGGAAACCCTATAGGGTCGATTTACTACATCTAATTTATCTACTGTCTTTATTGAGAGGTGAAAGAACGTTTTAAAAAAAAAAAAAGCACACAGTCATGGAGAATAATCGAAGCCAAAAATAGAAGCAAGCCAAGTGCTCTGTACCAGCATGCCAGACCTTAGAATTTAATAATCTTTTCATCCGTAAAGGTCAGGTAATGAGTGAAGAATAAATTTCAGGTGTTTTCCAGAGCAGTTTACACACGGAGTACACTGTACAACTCACAGATCCAAGTTCAAGTTCAAGTTCTTTATTTATAGAGCGCTTTTTACAACAGTACGTCGTCACAAAGCAGCTTTACAGAATGAAAAGCCTTTAAAACCCCAAAGAGCAAGCCGAAGCGACAGTGGCAAGAAAAAACTCCCCGTTATGTTGTTAAGGAAGAAAACTAAGGTGGCTTGGTGGTTAGCACGTTCGCCTCTCAGCGCTAGGGATTCCCGGTTCGAATCCCCATCTGGGTGGAGTTTCCATGTTCTCCCCGTCTCTGCGTGGGATTCCTCCGGGTTCTCCGGGTTCTCCGGTTTCCTCCCACAGTCCAAAAACATGGATCAAGTCAATTGAGTTCTCCAAATTGCCCCATATAGAGTGTGTCTGTGTGAGTGAGTGTGTGCCCAAAGATGGATTGGCGCCCTGTCCTGGGTGTATCTGCCCAGCGCCCGAGACGTTCTCCCCTGGATGGGCATGGGGAACCCCCCCCCGCGACCCTAATAGAGGATAAAGCGGGAGACAATGAATGAATGAATGAACCTTGGGAGGACCAAGACTCAGTGGGGGACTCGTCCTCCTTGAGCGGTCAGGCAGCAACAACATTTATTTATTTATTTATTTGTATAAATAGGGCGGCACGGTGGCTTAGTGGTTGGCATGTTCTCCTCTCAGCGCTAGGTATTCCCGGTTCGAATCCCCATCTGGGTGGAGTTTCCATGTTCTCCCCGTGCCTGCTTGGGTTTCCTCCGGGTTCTCCGGTTTCCTCCCACAGTCCAAAAACATGGATCAAGTCAATTGAGTTCTCCAAATTGCCCCATATAGAGTGTGTCTGTGTGAGTGAGTGTGTGCCCAGCGATGGATTGGCGCCCTGTCCTGGGTCTATCTGCCCAGCCCCCGAAACGTTCTCCCCTGGATGGGCATGGGGAACCCCACCGCGACCCTAATAGAGGATAAAGCGGGAGATAATGAATGAATGAATAAATAAAATATATAAATAACAGTAACAAACAGCATTTTATTTATATATATATATATATATATATATATATATATATATATATATATATATATATATATATATACATACTGTATATTCACGCGACTAAAAGATTTATGTAAAAATCTGCAAACATTTTCAGCAACAGTTTAAATTACAGACGGCTAATTATGGGTAATTTCCTAAAAATAACAATCTACTGCAGTGTAAGATGATCTAAGTACAACATTAGTAAAAATATGTAATTACAGGGTAAGTATATATGCTTAACTAGACTGTATTAACAGTTAATGATTATAATTAAGCTCTAAAACAGTTAATAATGCCTGATTAAAGATTCATTACAGGGCGAGTATATGCTTAACTGCACTCACTCTATCACCTGATGGTTACAGGGTAAATCCCTGGAAAAAAAAAAACAGGTACAGCATGTGGTAATTAAGGTGTAGGAACTATTTAATGATGCCTAAGTAAAGGGTAATTAACAGCTCTGTATTTAGCGAGCAGGATTCTCCTTAATTATTAATGATGAAGTGAAATACTGCGTAAGTAAAATGTATTAACGGTGTAAAGGTCTTATAAATACGTTGTAAGAGAGGTGTAATAATAAAGAGCATGTACAGAGTAATTACCAGATATAATTACCTAAAATAAGAATATGGTGTAAGTGGTTGTTGTTGGGTATTTATCAAAAAGATAATGTCATATAACAACATGACACAAAGTGAAATAACGCTTTATAATAGAAATTTTGGATTCCTTAATATAAGATTATAAGATTAAGAATATAAGAAAATATATGAGCACTTTAATTTCAATTTATGAGTCATTTGTAGGCATTAGTATTTTCAAGAAGCTTTTTATAATATACATGTTATAATATCGCAATAATATGTTCTTATAACTGGCGGCAGGATGTTCTCACCATGTCTGCGTGGGTTTCCTCCGGGTTCTCCGGTTTCCTCCCACAGTCCAAAAACATGGATCAAGTCAATTGAGTTCTCCAGATTGCCCCATATAGAGTGTGTATGTGTGAGTGTGTGCCCAGCGATAGATTGGCGCCCTGTCCTGGGTCTATCTGCCCAGCGCCCGAAACGTTCTCCCCTGGATGGGCATGGGGAACCCCCCCCCGCGACCCTAATATAGGACAAAGCGGAAGATAATGAATAAATGAATGAATGTTCTTATAACACTTGTGTATAAGTGTTACAGCTGTTAGGATTAAATTTAAAAATCCATCCATCCATCATCTTCCGCTTTATCCTCTATTACGTTCGGGGGGGCGGGGGGGGGTGTTCCCCATGCCCATCCAGGGGAGAACGTTTCGGGCGCTGGGCAGATACACCCAGGACAGGGCGCCAATCTATCGCTGGATGTGCACTCACACACAGACGCACTTTATATGGGGCAATTTGGAGAATTCAATAGACTTGATCCATGTTTTTGGACTGTGGGAGGAAACCGGAGACATGGGGAGAACATGGAAACTCCACCCAGATTGGGATTCGAACCGGGAATCCCTAGCGCTGAGAGGAGAACATGCCAACCACTAAGCCACCATGCCGCCCATATTGTATTCTTGGTTTTTTTATAATTTGATCAGTAGTTTAAACTATGTACAGCACTTTGTTGCAGCTGCTGTTGGTTTTTAAAGTGCTTTATACATAAAGTTGAGTTGAGTTGAGTTAAATTGAGTTAAGTTGAGTTAAGTCAAGTCAAGTCAAGTAATTTATTTATATAGCGCTTTTTACAACAGTACATTGTCACAAAGCAGCTTTACAGAATGAAAAGCCTTTAAACCCCCAAAGAGCAAGCCGAAGCGACAGTGGCAAGAAAAAACTCCTTTTATGTTGTTATTTAAGGAAGAAACCTTGGGAGGACCAAGACTCAATGGGGGACTCGTCCTCCTTGAGCAGCCGGGCAGCAACAACAGTGTAGAACAGCCATGTCCATGTCCATGTCCATGAGTTAAAGCTATAGATGTGCATGCAGAGGCTGTGATGGGTGATACAGCTCTGGGAACGAAACTGTTTATTTGTTCCCTTATTGTCACAGATGCCTGGGGCACCTGTCCCTCATTTGTGTTATTCATGGACTCCGTTGGGTGATTCATGGACTCCGTTGGGTACTTAGTTTCCGTATTCCCTCTCCCCCGTGCACCTCTTTGTTTGCGGTATTACCCAGGTGTTAGTCTTGTTCGTTTGTTCCCCCTTTCCATTGTTGTCCCTACCCCATTTTTAATAATAAACCCATTTTGCTTTTATACCCGGTGTTCTCTGGACTCTCCTTCCGCGCTCCAACCACGGCATAACGCTGAGCCCTATCCCCGGGCAGGTTATATTCGTGGGAGCGTTTCATCCAGCCGACCGTCGTACGCAATTTTCTCCGCGTAGCCCCAGGAAGCGCTCACTAGGCGCGAGCAGCGTTCGCGGTTTGCCCGCGTAGCCTCCTCCGGGGAAGAGGAGATTGATCACTTCGCTCCAGTGATGATCACCGTCTGGCGGTTCCACCTCACCGAGGAGCTGATTCTCACTCTGTGGCGTTCACCACTGCAAAATGGTGGAACGATCTTCCCAACTCTGTCCGTAAGGCCGAATCTCGAAACAGTTTTAAGAAACTACTTAAGACGCATCTCTTTAACAAATACCTGTTATAATAAAAAAAAAATAAATAAATAAAAAGGGGGGGGGGGGGCAGCTTCGAATAACAATCAGGTTTGATGAAGTTGGTTTTCTCCATGGCTTCTGACTTGTGGTGTTCTCATTTGTAAGTCGCTTTGGATAAAAGCGTCTGCTGAATGACTAAATGACTAAATGTAAATGTAAGAACGAGCTTTCTAACACTTATATAATAGTGTTACCCTGTTTGTTGCCCTATGTGTGAAATTCTCGAATACTCGCCACTTGCGTGCTTTTCATTGCGTTATCTGTGAAAACACCGACGACGACTCACGGCTAAATGTGCCGTGTGTGTCAGTCAGTCACGGTTTAGTCGCGTTCGCGGGCTCGGTGAGCGGCGCGAGGCCGCGAGCGGCTGGCGGGGCGAAAGCCGCAGTGAAAGCGTAGCCTCGCTGACAGATGAATTGCTCTAATTAGAAATCCATAACATCCTGCCACATGGCCGCCTTATCCACAGCACATTTCCTTCTCAGGCCCGGGCTGACGACACCGAGCCCTCCGTCCTGCCACCCGGCCGTAGTCACGTTTTCTCACACTTGCTCCTTTACACACACACGTACACACACACACACACACACACACACACACACACACGTACACACAATGCCTTGTCTTTTTTTTCTGTCTGAGTCTCCCTGGTTTTGTCTCTATCACTTCCTGTGTTTTTTTTACCCCTTTCAGCCGTCCTCCTGATGTCTAGCGTATCTCTCGCTGTCTCTTTCTCACTCGTTTTTTTTTTTTTTTCACCCCTTTTCCTCTCTTACTCTATCTGCCCTCTTTCTGCTCTTCCTCCCCAGCACATCCTCCCCTTCAGGCTCAGTCTGAGTAGCTCTGTGTGCAATAAACATTGATATGTTCAACTTCCTTTTATTTAAAAAAGGAATATATCTGGGTTTTGATTGTGTGTGTGCTAACCACTACATCACCATGCCACCCGTGTTACTGTTTATATTAGTACGAATCCCTCCATCCATTATCTTCCGCTTTTATCCTCTGTTAGGGTCGCGGGGGGGTTCCCCAGGCCCATCCAGGGGAGAACGTTTCGGACGCTGGGCAGATACACCCAGGACAGGGCGCCAACCTATCGCTGGGCACACACTCACTCACACAGACACACTCTATATGGGGCAATTTGGAGAACTCAATTGACTTGATCCATGTTTTTGGACTGTGGGAGGAAACCGGAGAACCTGGAGGACAAAGAGAGAACATGGAAACTCCACCCAGATGGGGATTCGAACCTGGAATCTCTAGCAATGAGAGGAGAACATGCTAACCACTAAGCCACCGAGCCGCCCTAGTACGAATCCATCTATCCATTGTCTTCAGCTTTATCCTATATTAGGGCCGGGGGTGGGGTGGGGGGGGGGGTTCCAGGGGAGAACGTTTCGGGCGCTGGGCAGATACACCCAGGACAGGGCGCCAACCTATCACTGGGCACACACTCACTCACACAGACACACTCTATATGGGGCAATTTGGAGATCTCAATTGACTTGATCCATGTTTTTGGACTGTGGGAGGAAACTGGAGAACCCGGAGGAAACCCACGCGGACACGGAGAGAACATGGAAGCTCCACCCAGATGGTGATTCGAACCTGGAATCTCTAGCGCTGAGAGGAGAACATGCTAACCACTAAGCCACCGAGCCGCCCTAGTACGAATCCATCCATCCATTGTCTTCCGCTTTATCCTATATTAGGGTCGGGGGTGGGGGGGGGCTTTCCCCATGCCCATCCAGGGGAGAACGTTTCGGGCGCTGGGCAGGTACACCCAGGACAGGGCGCCAACCTATCGCTGGGCTATTAGTACAAATGTATTTATTTTATTTGTATTAACTGATATTATAAAACGGGTAATTCCGGTCATTAAATCTGATTGGCTGAGCCGTTTGTCCAGCTGTGGTTTAATTGATAATAACGCCCACCTCTGAGCGCTTCATTTGTATCAATGCGTGATATACAATACATTATTTTAAAATCAGGTAACATTTATTGGAAATACAGATGAATGTAAACAACAAGACAATTCCAGATGCGCACCAACCCGAGATCCCGTTACTCAGCCACCAATGTTTATGATTTTGTTTTTAGCAGTTTTTCCTCTCTTACTCTATCTGCCCTCTTTCTGCTCTTCCTCTCCAGCACATCCTCCCCTTCAGGCTCAGTCTGAGTAGCTCTGTGTGCAATAAACATTGATATGTTGAACTTCCTTTTATATCTAAAAAAAAAAAGAGATTTTGAAATGAATCTATCTGGGGTTTGATTCAGTGCATCTGGTTTGCTAAACTCAAATCCATTTTAAATGTATACTAGCTAAAATTTTTAAATTGTAACATTTTCTATGAACTTTCTATGAAACCTTCTACTAGGGTTACGGGGGGGTTCCCCATGCCCATAGGGTTGCGGGGGGTTCCCCATGCCCTCCATGGGGAGAACGTTTCGGGCGCTGGGCAGATTCACCCAGGACAGGGCGCCAATTTATCGCTGGGCACACACAGACACACTCTATATGGGGCAATTTGGAGAATCGATGGACATCCATCCATCCATTATCTACCGCTTTATCCTCTATTAGGGTCGCGGGGGGTTCCCCATGCCCATCCTGGGGAGAACGTTTTGGGTGCTGGGCAGATACACCCAGGACAGGGTGTCAATCGCTGGGCACACACTCCCTCATACAAACACACTCTATATGGGGCAATTTGGGAATTCCAAATTTAACCTTGATCCATGTTTTTGGACTGTGGGAGGAAACCGGAGAACCCACGTAGACTCGTTGTGTCTATGGACATTAACAAAGGCTTATGACGAGTATTATAAAGCATTATGGATACCAGATTTAGGTAGTGTTACCAAAATTGTTTCATTTATTTACATTAACTTAAGGTTTCTTCCTTGAATAACAACATAAAAGGGAGTTTTTTCTTGCCACTGTCGCTTGGCTTGCTCTTTGGGGGTTTAAAGGCTTTTCATTCTGTAAAGCTGCTTTGTGACAATGTACTGTTGTGAAAAGGGCTATATAAATAAAGAACTTGAACTTGAACTTGAACTTAACTGTCAAGACAGCATCACAAACGATGCCATCAGGAGGGCAACTTAATTATGTCCAGTGTACCTCTCAGCATGTCTTTAAAATGTGGAAGGAAACCCTCTTCAGACACAGGGAGGACATGCAAAC
>JAFMOC010000058.1:1347500-1367500 GCA_019802505.1 Corydoras sp. C115 | reverse complement strand
CTCCGGGTTCTCCGGTTTCCTCCCACAGTCCAAAAAAATGGATTTAAGTTAAATTGGCTGCACTCAATTGCCTCGATCCAAATTGCCCCTATATATTGTGTGTGTAGTGGCTTAGTGGTTAGCATGTTCTCCTCTCAGCACTAGGGATTCTAGGTTCGAATCCCAATCTGGGTGGAGTTTCCATGTTCTCCCCGTGTCCACGTGGGTTTCTTCAGGGTTCTCCAGTTTCATTTTCCTCCCACAGTCCAAAACCATGGATCAGTGTTTGTGTCTGAGTGTGTGCCCAGCGATAGATTGGCGCCCTGTCCTGGGTGTATCTGCCCAGCGCCCGAGACGTTCTCCCCTGAAAGTGTATGGGGAACCCCCCCACACCCCACACACCACCATCCAAAATGACTGGTAGACATAATAGACTTCATTAATATTACCACTAACCATCTTATAAATTAATTCATTCATTCATTATCTCCACCAGGGTCGAGGTGGCGTTCCCCACGCCCATCCAGGGGAGAATGTCCCGGGCGCTGGGCAGATAGACCCAGGACAGGGCGCCAATTTATCGCCGGGCACACACCCACCCACACAGACACACTCCATATGGGGCAATTTGGAGAATTCAATTGACTTGATCCATGTTTTTGGACTGTGGGAGGAAACCGGAGAACCCGGAGGAAACCCACGCGGACACGGAGAGAACATGGAAGCTCCACCCAGATGGTGATTCAAACCTGGAATCTCTAGTGCTGAGAGGAGAACATGCCAACCACTAAGCCACCGAGCCGCCCTAGTACGAATCCATCCATCCATTATCTTCCGCTTTATCCTATATTAGGGTCGCACACAGACACACTCTATATGGGGCAATTTTGAGAATTCAATTGACTTGATGCATGTTTTTGGACTGTGGGAGGAAACCGGAGAACCCGGAGGAAACCCACGCAGACACGGGGAGAACATGGAAACTCCCCGTTTCCCACCCACACAGACACACTCCATATGGGGCAATTTTGAGAATTCAATTGACTTGATGCATGTTTTTGGACTGTGGGAGGAAACCGGAGAACCCGGAGGAAACCCACGCAGACACGGGGAGAACATGGAAACTCCACCCAGATGGGGATTCGAACCGGGAATCCCTAGCGCTGAGAGGCGAACGTGCTAACCACTAAGCCACCGTGCCGCCATCTTATTATATATATATATAATATATATAAATTATATATATATAATAAAAAATTATTAGATTTTATTTTCTTTTTTCTTTTAAGCTAATCCACCGAAATCCACTCGTCCATTCTAACCAGGTGTGTCGACAATGATGGAAGTATTGTATGATTTTCCTCTGTTGATAAGATCATAGGGCATGGTGGCTTAGTGGTTTAGCACGTTCTCCTGCGTGGGTTTCCTCCGGGTTCTCCGGTTTCCTCCCACAGTCCAAAAACATGGATCAAGTCAATTGAATTCTCCAAATTGCCCCATATAGAGTGTGTTTGTGTGAGTGAGTGTGTGCCCAGCGATGGATTGGCGCCCTGTCCTGGGCCTATCTGCCCAGCGCCCTAGACGTTCTCCCCTGGATGGGCATGGGGAACCCCACCGCGACCCTAATAGAGGATAAAGCGGGAGATAATGAATGAATGAATGATAAGATCATTAGATGTGAAGATGTGAACGATGGTCAGCTGCCCGCATCATACGGAACCTCACTTGTCCTCCTTCATGTGTCTTTCTGAAAGTGTGCTGGAACTGTGGAACTGTGGAACTGTGGAACTGTGGCCCTGGGAGAAGGTCCAGCACAGTGCAGTGCAGATTAAGTCATGGAGGGGTGTTGAGGGAAAATCTTGACCTCTTATCCTCCCTCGCCCTCCGTCTTTCATTTTTTAGCGGTGCCTTTTGGCTTGCTTTCTGTCCTCCTCATGCTCCCTTTCTTCTTGCCCCGGTGTCTGCCCCTCAGCCCTACGGATTGTAATAATAGGAATAATGATAATAATGGCGATGGTGGCCGGGATGGTGATGTAAAGAAACATAATATTACAATAACAAACACCCTTTGCAGCCAATGGCCAGGGACTGACCTCAAGTGTGTGTGCGTGTGCGTGTGTGTGTGTGTGTGTGTGTGTGTGTGTGTGTGAGAGAGAGAGAGAGGGTGAGAGAGAGCAAGGGAAGTGCGCGGTTACTGGCATGCTGTATATACGGTCACTTCCTCTCCAGTTTAAACAGAGCAGGCTGTGCTGGCAGCCTCCACTCCCCTCTCCAAATGGTTTGCATCATGTTTAAACCTACCCACCGCCACCCCTCCACCCCTCCACCCATCCACCCCTCCACCCCTCCACCCCTCCGCCCCCACCCCTTTCTCTCTTTTCCCTCCTATAAATCATCAAATATCTTAAACTTTATGTGAAAAAGAACCCGTTCCATCCCATCTTCATTCTGTGAGGGATCTCATGAGGGATCTCGCTTTCCTTTTAAGATAACGTTTTCATTACAGCGGCGACGACCGAACTCCATGCTTTATCGCTTTAATTAGTGTTTGATCAGAAGTCGGGCAGCACGGTGGCTTAGTGGTTTGTATGTTCTCCTCTCAGCGCTAGGGATTCCCGGTTCGAGTCCCAATTTGGGTTTCCATGTCCTCCCCGTGTCTGTGTGAGTTTCCTCTGGGTTATCTGGTTTCCTCCCACAGTCCAAAAACATGGGTCAAGCTCAATTGAATTCTCCAAATTGCCCCATATAGAGTGTGTTTGTGTTTGTGAGTGTGTGTCCAGCGATGGATTGGCGCCCTGTCCTGGGTGTATCTGCCCAGCGCCCCAAACGTTCTCCCCTGGATGGGCATGGGGAACCCCCCTGCGACCCTAGTAGAGGGTAAAGCAGAAGATAATGGATGGATGGAATTCTCTGGAGTTGGGAGCTAACCCTAACCCTAGTGGTTTGCATGTACTCCTCTCAGCGCTAGGAATTCCCGTTCGAGTTTCCATGTCCTCCCCATGTCTGTGTGGGTTTCCTCTGGGTTATCTGGTTTCCTCCCACAGTCCAAAAACATTGATGAAATTTAATTGAATTTTCCAAATTGCCCCATATAGAGTGTGTTTGTGTGAGTGAGTGTGTGTCCAGCGATAATTTGGTGCCCTGTCCTGGGTGTATCTGCCCAGCGCCCCAAACGTTCTCCCCTGGATGGGCATGGGGAACCCCCCCCCGCCCCGCAACCCTAGTTGAGGATAAAGCAGAAGATAATGGATGGATGGAATTCTCTGGAGTTGGGAGCTAGTTGGGAGCTAACCCTAACCCTAGTGGTTTGCACGTTCTCCTCTCAGCGCTAGGGATTCCCGGTTCGAGTCCCAATTTGGGTGGAGTTTCCATGTCCTCCCCGTGTCTGTGTGGGTTTCCTCTGGGTTCTCTGGTTTCCTCCCACAGTCCACAAAACATGGGTCAAGGTCAGATGAATTCTCCAAATTGCCCCATATAGAGTGTGTTTGTGTGAGTGAGTGTGTGTCCAGCGATAGATTGGCGCCCTGTCCTGGGTGTATCTGCCCAGCACCCGAAACATTCTCCCCTTGAGGCCATGGGGAACCCCACCGCGACCCTAGTAGAAGATAAAGCAGAAGATGGAAGGAATTCTCTGGAGTTGGCAAATGGTGGCTTAGTGTTTGTACCTTCGCCTCTCAGCGCTGGGGATCGATCCCGGTTCGAATCCTAATCTGGGTGGAGTTTCCATGTTCTCCCCGTGTCCGCGTGGCTTTCCTCCGGTTTCTCCGGTTTCCTCCCACAGTCCAAAAACATGGATGAAAGTTGATTGAATTCTCCAAATTGCCCCATATAGAGTGTGTCTGTGTGAGTGAGTGTGTGCCCAGCAATAGATTGGTGGCCTGTCCTGAGTGTATCTGCCCACTGCCAAACCATTTTCTGCTGGATGGGCATGGGGAACCCCCCCCCCCCCCCCCGCCACCCTAGTAGAGGATAAAGCGGAAGATAATGAATGAATGAGCTCTCTGGTGTTATTAAATTCTCCTGTTCATTACTTTTTTATGCCGTCAGTGTTTTCTTATGCTTTTTTCCCGTTTGTTTTTCCTTCCTTATGACCTTGCCAAGCGGCTCCTATACCCTTGGGTATGTTTATGCTACTAATTTAACATTATTAAATTTTAACAAACACAATAAGTATAATATTTCCATGTCGTTTTCTTGTTTTAAAGTCAATGTTGTTTTTATCACTAATATATTCAACAATATAGAACATGTCCTTATTGCACATATAATATACAGTTATACATTACGTTATTATATATAATATATATTATGTACTGTATAATACATTTTTATGAATGTGGTATTAATAATGCATTAAAAACACATTCATAAAGCTTAATAAAATAATAAATATAAATAATGCTTTATAACAAATGTCAAAGCCTGTGTTAATGAGCATCCATCCATCCATCCATCCATCCATTATCTCCTTTTTAATCCTATACCAGGGTGTTGGAGGAGTTCCTCATGCCCATCCAGGGGAGAACATTTCAGGCACAGTCCATCACTGGTCACATAGACCAGCGATAGATTGGCGTCCTGTCCTGGGTGTATCTGCCCAGCGCCCGAAATGTTCTGCCCTGGATGGGCATGAGGAACCCCCCCACAACCCTAATAGAGGATAAAGCAGAAGATAATGGATGGATGGATTTGCCTGCAATATATATATTTAGGCGGCACGGTGCCTTGGTGGTTAGTACGTTCTCCTCTCAGCACTAGGGATTCCCGGTTCGAATCCCCATCTGGGTGGAGTTTCCATGTTCTCCCCGTGTCCGTGTGGGTTTCCTCCGGGTTCTCCGGTTTCCTCCCACAGTCCAAAAACATGGATCAAGTCAATTGAGTTCTCCAAATTGCCCCATATAGAGTGTGTCTGTGTGAGTGAGTGTGTGCCCAGCGATAGATTGGCGCCCTGTCCTGGGTGTATCTGCCCAGCTCCCAGAACGTTCTCCCCTGGATGGGCATGGGGAACCCCACCGCGACCCTAGTAGAGGATAAAGCGGAAGATAATGGATGGATGGATGGATTTGCCTGCAGTGCATACACTTAAAGGAATAAAACAAAGAGTCTGTGTATATTATATATATAAGTTGTTTATTTGCCTGCAGTTTATCCCCATTTAACCCATCTGTATAGTGACACACATATTTGGATGCATTGCCCAGGGGCACTTCAGCCATGGTACTTGATAGGACCTGCTCGAACCGGGGATCTTCAGTTTGCGAGGCTGGTTCTTAACCGCAAGCCCACAACTTCCCACATGTGCTGCGTTCTCTCCAGGAAAACCGTATCAATGCGATGCAAGTGCAATGAACTAAATAAACACTGAACACCTTCAGAGCCTGCAGTTTGGTATAGATTACTGTAGTGATGGATTGTGCAAACAGAAAAACAAGGCTGTAATGCTGTATTACCAAACAATTATTTTAAACGTTACAATGTGTTATGGCGGCGTAACTCTATACTATTACAGCACAACTAAAGCCATTCAGATTGTATATCCATTTCCACTGCAGTAAAAATATTACTGTACCACAACGATACCACAAGAGGTCTGCTGTAGGAACATTCACAACCGAGTGAGAGTTAGAAAGGCCACATTGTCCTGTTCTTGATGCATCGATTTTATTTATAATGGGAACATTGGGGTTTTTTTGTATACTGTATGTGAAAATCAGATACCAGTTTAAAATTCACTAGAGACGGTAGAGTCGTTCGATGTAGCGACACGGTGGTGTAGTGGTTAACACGTTCGCCTCTCAGTGCTGGTGATTCAAGTTCAAATACCAATCTGGATGGAGTTTCCATCTTCTCGGAGTGTCCATGAGTTTCCTCTGGGTTCTCAAGTTGCCTGAAGGTTGGGGGTTCAAATACTACTTCCAATGAAGTTACCAATGTGGGTCCTTGAGCAAGGCCCTTATTGCCTTGGTTGGGCTGTGTATTGGCTGAACCTTTGTTCTGACCAACCCGGTGCCCTGACCCCAACCAAGTTGGGTTATTTGAATAGTGTCATAAGGTTCCTTCAGAAAATGTATTGGCCAACCCTTGTGCAATGCATACTTGCCCTTGCATGTGCTCTATGATGTGTGGGCAGTTGGGCGCGGCAGTTGTGGGCAGTTGTGGGCAGTTGGCTTGTTGAGGAAGTCGTAGGTTTGTGGTTAAGTAACCAGCCTTGTAATCCTAAATCCTTGATCCTAAACCTATGTTAAAAATCAAGAAAAATAAACACAAATCAGGAAAAAATGTCCATGAAATAAATAATATTATCTGCCAATGATGTGTAAATTTATTTGTTAAGATTAGTCATAAGGTTCCTTCAGAAAATGTATTGGCCAACCCTTGTCCAACGCATACTTGCCCTTACTTCAGATCACAAGGCTGGTTCCTTAACCATGAGCCTACGACTTCCCCAACAAGCCTACGACTGCCCAACCCTTGTCCAATACTTGCCCTTACATATGCTTTATACTGTGTAGACAGTTGTGGGCAGTCGTAGGCTTGTTGGGGTAGTCTTAGTAGCTCATGGTTAAGGAACCAACCTTATGATCTGCATGTCCCCAATATGATTCCCGCTCCCACCAAATACTATGGCTGAAGTGCAAGGCCCCCAACTTTCATTTATTCATTCATTCATTCATTCATTCATTCATTATCTTCTGCTTTATCCTCTATTAGGGTTGTGGGGGGGTTCCCCATGCCCATCCAGGGGAGCACGTTTCGGGCACTGGATGGGCTCCAATCTATCACTGGGCACACACTCACTCACACAGACACGCACACATACACACATACACACTCTATATGGGGCAATTTGGAGAACTCAATTGACTTGATCCATGTTTTTGGACTGTAGGAGGAAACCGGAGAACCCGGAGGAAACCCGCGCGGACACGGGGAGAACATGGAAACTCCACCCAGATGGGGATTCGAACCGGGAATCCCTAGTGCTCGGAGGAGAACATGCTAACCACTAAGCCACCGTGTCGCCCGCAATATATATATATATATATATATTCATGCATTCATTATCTCCCGCTTTTATCCTCTATTAGGGTCGCGGTGGGGTTCCCCATGCCCATCCAGGGGAGAACGTCTCGGGCGCTGGGCAGATACACCCAGGACAGGGCGCCAATCCATCGCTGGGCACACACTCACTCACACAGACACACTCTATATAGGGCAATTTTGAGAATTCAATGAACTTGATCCATGTTTTTGGACTGTGGGAGGAAAGCGGGGAACCCCAAGGAAACCCATGCGGACACGGGGAGAACATGGAAACTCCACCCAGATGGGGATTCGAACCGGGAATCCCTAGCGCTGAGAGGAGAACATGCTAACCACTAAGCCACCGTACTGCCCACAATATATATATATATATATATATATATATATATATTATTCTTGAATATATAATATATAATCAAAAGCCTTGATTATGTTCACTCAATGGTAATTTATGGGTTTTAAACAGGTGTGTGCATGTATTGCTTTTATTTCTGATTGCCCGCTGCTCATGCAACCTCATGCTCATTACTGTGTTGATTATGCATGTGCACCGACAGCCTCGCTGGAATTGAATATTAAAATATTTCGCCGCAGGCTTCGGTTCAGTTTGGAATTTTATGCAACTGGAATCGATCAGGGTCATTAATTAAAACTTTCTTCAGTTATATTGCCAGGTATAATGCACTCCTGAACTCTCATTTGTTTCCTGCTCCTCTCTCCTGCAGTTTGTTCCGTGTACAGTTGCACTGATTCGGCATGTGGGTGTGTGTGTGTGTGTGTGTGTGTGTGTGTGTGTGTGTGTGTGTGAGTGTGTGTGTCCATGTTTATGCAGATACTGAATGGATGAATAATTTTTGTCTGTTGAAAGTACCTCCTCATTTGTATATCAAAGCCGCATGCTTTCCTCCAGGGCTTACTGCTTGAACTTGCTGCTGTCTGGACATGGACCAGAAAAGTGATTTTAATAGCACCCAGAGTGTAAGGGTGATTCACATGCACTCACCTCGGGGCCTGGCTCGGCAGAGCTTCCCTCCACAAACATTTACCGTATTCATTCAGCAGTTGTAAAAGGTGACTTGACGTGCTGGGGATAGAACGAGAAGAAATACTCCGTTTATTCATTGTGTTGTTTCAACCAGTGATCCTGATTAGAGTGGGCACAAATTGGGCAGGTTGCTAGTCCATCATGGTGTAGACACAAACACAATTACACCAGGCAGTTGAATTTCTCCAGCTTCTATCTACATGACTTTAGAGTGTGGGAAGAAATCCAGGCTGTCCAGTCCAAATTCCAAAAGACACCTGACCATCCTGCCAGGAGTTAAAGCCAAGACCTTCTTACAGTGAGATGGCAGTGTCACGCCAAAGCCACCATGCTACCTAGTAGAAGTTCTTACACATAATTATGTGTATATATATATATATATATATATATATATATATATATATATATATATATATATATATATATGTATTCATTCATTCATTATCTTCCTCTATATCCTATATTATCCTATATTAGGGTTGCGGGGGGTCCCCCTTGCCCATCCAGGGGAGAACGTCTCGGGCGTCGGGCAGACAAACCCAGGACAGGGTGCCATTCTATCGCTGGAGACACACTCACTCACACAGACACACTCTATATGGGGCAATTTGGAGAACTCAATTGACTTGATCCATGTTTTTGGACTGTGGGAAGAAACCAGAGAACCCGGAGGAAACCCACGCGGACACGGGGAGAATATGGAAACTCCACCCAGATGGGGATGGGGATTCGAACCGGAAATCCCTAGTGCTGAGAGGGGAACATGCTAACCACTAAGCCATATATATATATATATATATATATATATATATATATATATATATATATATATACATATACACACAACATATTACATAAAAAACATACTATTTGGCACTCTATGGGGTTTCCTCCCATAGTCCAAAAACATGAATTCAGATTGAATTAGCTGCTCTAAATATATATAGTCCAAAAACAGTATGTGTACGTGTATATAAATATAAATATACTGTATATAGTATATGTGTATATAAATATGTATAGATAGATAGATAATGTGTGTGTCTGTGTGAATGAGTGTGTGCTCAGTGATGGATTGGATTGCCACCCTGTCTTGGGTATATATATATATATATATATATATATATATATATATATACTTTAGATGAGATGAATATACATTGTGCAAGGAAGAATGGTGCAGTATTAGACCGTGAAACTATCAGATATTAGGATTAATTATTGCAACATTATAGAATAAAATGCGCTGTGTACTTAAGGTGATGTAATTAAAGTGACTGTGACGTGTTCATTATGGTTATAGCTGTATATATAAACACAGACATGACATTAACACAATACAATTTGTGTTTCATTAAATTGGAACTGACTATTGAAGCTTTTAAAACTTAATTAAATCAATACTTTATTTTAATTTATTTCCTTTATTCAGATTTTTTTAATCCACATATTGCAAGAAGCCCTTTTTATGTATGAACAGCCCAGATTACAGAACACAGGAACTGTTGCAGTAATTATACACACACCTGCACATGTGTGGCTGCCAGTGGGCTGAGAACGCCAGCAATGATGATGAGCGCGTTCTTGGAGCTGGCCAGTGTCCATCGTCCAGAAGCCTCTGCATCCTCTGCATGCTTTATTCATCTGTATCTTTTTAGCCTGCAACTGAAAAGCAGGGTTTTCCTTAAAAATGTTTATAAAAAATTTCTTCACCACTGGAATTTAAATTTGTGAATACTTTATTGCGCAGAATTAAATGCTTGTTAAACAAAACGGTTTCGAATAGTTATTCTTAACTGGTTGGAAAATCAGATTATCATTGGACGTTGGTTTGTATTAGACGTTAGAGCCGGTGGAACATCAGACCTGGGTTTGAATGAGATGAGCGGCTTGTTCGTTACGCCTGGGATAATGTTCATAATGCACTATAAACACATTCATAACGCTGTATAAACTTCATCACGAGCGTCTGTTAATGTACAGAGATGTTCATACTCATGTACAGAAAGTGTTATAACATATGACATAAGGCCTTATAACACAAGTGGCAGTATGCATTATAATATACGCTTTAGATTCTTGGGATTTTGAGACATTGTTTCTTTATACAAGATTATTTCATTTTAGGGGTGGCATGACGATTTGGTATGTTCTCTCAGCGCTATGGATTCCCGGTTTCGAATCCCAGTCTGGGTGGGGTTTCCATGTTCTCCCCGTGTCCGTGTGGGTTTCCTCCGGGTTCTCCGGTTTCCTCCCACAGTCCAAAAACATGGAGCAAGTCAATTGAGTTCTCCAAATTGCCCCACATAGAGTGTGTCTGTGTGAGTAAGGGTGTGCCCAGCGACAGATTAACGCCCTGTCCTGGGTGTATCCGAAATGTTCTCTCCTGGAGGGTATGGGGAACCCCCTTCCCTCCCATGACCCTAGTACAGGATAAAGCAGAAGATAATGGATTAATAGATGGATTTTATTTTATTTAAAATTTGTTAATAGCATTTATGACCCTTTATAAATGATTATGTACCACTGTTCATGCAGTCGCCTTCATAGAGGTAATAGATTTTCTATTTAACTTTCTACTTTAACCTAATGACTGTTAATTACAATGACTTTTTAATAGCAGTTATAAGCACTTATAACATCCTTTCAGGAGATACATTTACATTTATGACACTTTATAATAATCTAATAAAAAATGCATTTTTTTACATTGTGTTATGAATCCAATGGCACGTTCTTATAACACTTTATGAGTGTGGTTATAAACTGTAAAATGTGTGACTGTTGTTATGGAGCTTTACAAATATGTTATGAAGCTTTAGGAATGTGTTTATAATGCATTTTGAATAGCGGGTTCTATAGAAAGCGTTCACTCATCTGGGTCTGATTCCGGAGAGCATTTCAGGGGTCAGACACTGATGTAGAGTGAAATGACGTGGGTTCCACTCATTTTAATTAATCCCAAAGCTGGTGGGGTTGAGGTCAGGGCTGTGTGGGGCGAGTCGAATTCTTTTACATCAGACTCACCTGATCATGTTTTTATGGACTTTGCTTTGTGGACCGGGGGACAGTCATGCTGCAACAGAAAATGTCCTTCCCCAAACAGTTCCCACAGTGTTGGGATAGTGTCATAGTGTGTGTTGTCTGGCCAGGTGTTGGATTTTTTGCACCTGTGAGAATGAGATTGAATGAAACTAAATGTGTCCTTGTACTTTTGTTGATAAAGTTTATCTGTGTGTAGTGAACTGTACGCGACCTGGACTTAAAAACCTTGCTTTCATTTTTATTTTTTTTTGCAAAGCTCAGCAACAATATAAGACTATATATTGTTAATAAAATAAATAATAACTATAATAAAATAATAGCTATAAAAATAAGAATATCATAAATAATAACTATAATGGCGGCACGGTGGCTTAGTGGTTAGCACGTTCGTCTCTCAGCGCTAGGGATTCCCGGTTCGAATCCCCATCTGGGTGGAGTTTCCATGTTCTCCCCGTGTCTGCGTGGGTTTCCTCCGGGTTCTCCGGTTTCCTCCCACAGTCCAAAAACATGGATCAAGTGAATTGAATTCTCCAAATTGCCCCATATAGAGTGTGTGTGTGTGAGTGAGTGTGTGCCCAGTGATGGATTGGCGCCCTGTCCTGGGTCTATCTGCCCAGCGCTCGAGGCGTTCTCCCCTGGATGGGCATGGGGAACCCCACCACACCGCGACCCTAATAGAGGATAAAGCGGGAGATAATGAATGAATGAATAACTATAATAATATATAATAACGGTCCTCAACGTGGTTTAGCACGTTCTCCTCTCAGCGCTAGGGATTCCCGGTTCGAATCCCCATCTGGGTGGAGTTTCCATGTTCTCCCCGTGTCTGCGTGGGTTTCCTCCGGGTTCTCCGGTTTCCTCCCACAGTCCAAAAACATGGATCAAGTGAATTGAATTCTCCAAATTGCCCCATATAGAGTGTGTGTGTGTGAGTGAGTGTGTGCCCAGTGATGGATTGGCGCCCTGTCCTGGGTCTATCTGCCCAGCGCTCGAGGCGTTCTCCCCTGGATGGGCATGGGGAACCCCACCACACCGCGACCCTAATAGAGGATAAAGCGGGAGATAATGAATGAATGAATAACTATAATAATATATAATAACGGTCCTCAACGTGGTTTAGCACGTTCTCCTCTCAGCGCTAGGGATTCCCGGTTCGAATCCCAATCTGGGTGGAGTTTCCTTGTTCTCCCTGTGTTCTCTCTGCAGGTTTTCCTCCGGGTTCTCTGGTTTCCTCCCACAGTCCAAAAACATGGATGGGCATGGGGAACCTTAATAGAGGATAAAGCGGAATATAATGGATGGATGGAAATATATATTATATAAAATAATAAAAAACAGGTTGTGGGGTTCCCCATGCCCATCCAGGGGAGAACGTTTCGGGCTCTGGGCAGATACACCCAGGACAGGGCGTCAATCTATCACTGGGCACACACTCACTCACACAGACACACTCTATATGGGGAAATTTGGAGAACTCAATTGACTTGATCCATGTTTTTGGACTGTGGGAGGAAAACGGAGAACCCAGAGGAAACCCACGCAGACACGGGGAGAATCGGGACTCCCTAGCGCTGAGAGGCGAATGTGCTAACCACTAAACCACCGTGCCGCCCATCCAGAGTCAAGTAAGAATTTTAATTTACAGATAAACAGCCCGCTCATTGGGTTAATGCGAACCAAGACTAACCCAACGGCAAGTGGACTCTGTGACCAATAAAAAGACTCTGACCCTGAAACTCAATCTAACAGAGGCCCTGAACTCCTAAGCTAAGCTATAATACGCCACTGTTTTTACTATGAGAGAAGCACCGTATGTAACATATGGGCTTAATATAGCCCACGCTCCCTGAGATGAAAGGAATGACACCCCCCATTTAAACTAAGTGGTGTGTGATTTGTAAAGTAAGTGGTAAGGTACTTCATGTGGTCATGTTTACTCACCAACCAGAGTATTAGCAGGCGGGGTAATAGGATATCGGGGGATTTCGCTCTTCTCATTGGAAACCGACTAAACAAGAACTAATAGGTAGGTTTAGTTTAATACCAATTCCGTCTGCAATAACCTTTTATTACAGCACAATAAAAACCATCCTGTAGCAATTACAGTTTGCATCACTGCTGTAAAACAAGTGCAAATCATTTGTCACAGACATTTATAAACTCACTCGAGTAGTTGTTAGTACACAAGCCCACTCTTCAACGCTGGCTTCATATGGAGATGGTTATCACGTCCGCTTTTTTTTAATTTTATTTTTATTTCTTTCGCTCTATAACGTTATGTCTTCGACTCTAGAATTTGCGGTGGATCCCTGCACTCCTTTTTTCTCCATACTGTAGGTGTTGGCTGTAATAAAATCTAGCTGTGGTATTAGTCTACGGTGGATTCGGGTCCCGAGGCCATGCTTTGTGTCTTAGTAGAAGCTCTTTATGAGCTTACCACCTGGCCGACCAGTGTTGTCTCACCAGAAACAATCGCACCCTGATGATCCCTTTTTCTCTTGGTTATTTACTGCAGATGCTTTATATCGCATTAACGCATGACATATTAGTGACGCATGAACTTGAACGGATGAGAATGACATTACTGATTACATTTGAAAATGTGCTTGTGTTTCTGTCTTGTGGCTGCATTCATTTATTCATTATCTATAGGGTCGCAGGGGGGGAAGGGGGTGTTCCCCCATGACCATCCAGGGGAGAACGTTTCAGGCGCTGGACAGATCTATCAAATCTATCGCTGGACTCACTCACACACACAACACACCACACACTATATGGGGCAATTAAAAGCATTCAATTTACCTTGAGGGCGGAAACGCTGGCTTAGTGGTTAGCACGTTTGCCTCTCAGCGCTAGGGATCAATGTCCTCCCCGTGTCCGTGTGGGTTCCCTCTGAGTTCTCCGGTTTCCTACCACAGTCCAAAAACATGGATCAAGTCAATTGAATTCTCCAAATTGCCCCATGTAGAGTGTGTATGTGTCTGTGTGAGTGAGTGTGCCCGGCGATAGATTGGCGCCCTGTCCTGGGTGTATCTGCCCAGCCCCCGAAACATTCTCCCCTGGATGGGCATGGGGAACCCCCCTCCCCCCCCGCGACCCTAATATAGGATAAACCGGAAGATAATGGATGGATGGATGAATTTATCTTGAATCCATATTTTTGGACTGTAGCGGGAAACCCACACAGACACGGGAAGAACACGGAAACTTCACCCAGATTGGGATTCCAACCTGGAGCAAATTGGAGAATTCAGTTGACCTTGATCCATGTTTTTGGACTGTGGGA
The DNA here is from genome assembly GCA_019802505.1 of Corydoras sp. C115. Classification (NCBI taxonomy): domain Eukaryota; kingdom Metazoa; phylum Chordata; class Actinopteri; order Siluriformes; family Callichthyidae; genus Corydoras; species Corydoras sp. C115. Next base: position 1,353,101 of record JAFMOC010000058.1, on the reverse strand, counting down.
GGAAACCGGAGAACCTGGAGGAAACCCACGTGGACATGGGGAGAACATGGAAACTCCACCCAGATTGGGATTCGAACCGGGAATCCCTAGTGCTGAGAGGAGAACATGCTAACCACTAAGCCACCGTGCCGCCCCAGTGTATTGATATTGTATATGATTATGAGGCGATCTTGGGTTCTTGAAAAGGCGCTATATAAATTGAACTTATTATTATGGTGTTTCTTGAAAATGCTTTAGCATTCCAGACAGAGACTGGAAGATCATGCATTTTAACTGTGGTAACGGATATGGGGTGAGAATTGATACCTCGATGGGGTGGAATCACCAGAGTGCAGTGAATGACTCGGGGTGTACTTAGATCCAATGGATCCAAATCGTGTCCTGTAGGCCAGAGTCAGTGTATTGAAGCCAATGGAGAGAGATGAGTAGCGGCGTATGATGGACTCGATTGGCTTCAATACACTGACTCTGGCCTACAGGACAATATTTGGATCCATTGGATCTAAGTACACCTCGAGTCATTCGTGATGACTGCCATCTGGTGATCCCACCCCATCGAGGTACCAATTCTCACTCCATATCCTTTACCACAGATAACTGCAAGATCTTTCAGTCATCATCAAAACGCAGTGAATGACTCGGGGTGTACTTAGATCCAATGGATCCAAATCTTGTCCTGTAGACCAGAGTCATTGTATTGAAGCCAATGGAGAGAGATGATCTTTCAGTCATCACCAGAGCGCAGTGAATGATTTGGGGTGTACTTAGATCCAATGGATCCAAATCTTGTCCTGTAGGCCAGAGTCAGTGTATTGAAGCCAATCGAGTCCATCATACGTCGCTACACATCTCTCTCCATTGGCTTCAATACACTGACTCTGGCCTACTGGACAATATTTGGATCCATTGGATCTAAGTACACCTCGAGTCATTCTTGATGACTGCCATCTGGTGATCCCACCCCATCGAGGTACCAATTCTCACTCCATATCCTTTACCACAGATAACTGCAAGATCTTTCAGTCATCACCAAAACACATTGAATGTCTCAAGGTGTACTTAGATCCAACAGATCCAAATATAGTCCTGTAGGCCAGAGTCATTGTATTGAAGCCAATGGAGAGAGATGAGTAGCGGCGTATGATGGACTCGATTGGTTTGGTTGAATTCTGGATCACTTGTAGAGACTCGATTGTGCAAACTGGGAGCCCGGCAAGCGATGCACCGCAGTAGTCGAGCCAAATGATGTGCTTTATTGCTCTGAATGATATATAAGATGTTCGAGCCAAAACAAAGTCGACTTACTTGTAAAACATCATCACAGAATAAAGACTGCATGGTAGTATTTTAGGGAAACGTGGAACAATTGGAAACACAGTCCGTGTTTCTTTTCTATTGGTAGTTGCCTGTCTGAAGTTTCTCGTGTAATTTAAGTTGACCGACCAAATGGCAAGCTCAGCTTGAGAAGAACCAGTTCCAGAACTTCAACTCCAATGCAGGCGCGAGGAAAAGATTTATGAAATTCAGGGACTTGTATGTAGACTTATCACATTAAATTAACATAAAGTAAAGACCGACTGAAGCCGATTTTCATTTTGATTTTCAAAGTCGTTTTGGAGAATGAGCACAAAACGAAACGACGTGAAGCTGGATTGTCTTCATATTTCTAAGTGATACGTGATAAAGTGATTTATTTGCCTACTGTGCTTACACTGAGGGATCTGTCCTTCACATTTATCCCATCCGTGCAGTGAAACACACACATATATATTTACAAACACCGGTGAAGTAAGCTGCCCAGTGATAGATTGGCGTCCTGTCCTGGGTGTATCTGCCCAGCGCCGAGACAATAAGCAAATACAAACATAAAGACATGGACAAGAGACGTGTGCAAAAGGGATCGGAAAGGGGGGCAATGTTGCACATGTTGCACAACAACAAGAAAAGTGATGGGATCTTTGCTGAGACGTGTTGTGTTGTGTTGTGTTGTGTTGTGTTGTGGCATGTTGTGTTGTGTTGTGACGTGTTGTTGTGTTGTGGCGTGTTGTGTTGTGGTGTGTTGTGTTGTGTTGTGTTGTGTTGTGTTGTGGCATGTTGTGTTGTGTTGTGGCGTGTTGTGTTGTGTTGTGGCGTGTTGTGTTGTGACATGTTGTGTTGTGGCGTGTTGTGTTGTGTTGTGTTGTGTTGTGGCGTGTTGTGTTGTGTTGTGTTGTGGCTTGTTGTGTTGTGTTGTGTTGTGGCGCGTTGTGTTATGTTGTGTTGTGTTGTGGCACGTTGTGTTATGGTGTTGTGTTGTGTTGTGGCGTGTTGTGTTGTGTTGTGTTGTGGCGTGTCATGTCGTGTTGTGTTGTGGCATGTTGTGTTATGTTGTGTTGTGTCGTGTCGTGTTGTGTTGTGACATGTTGTGTTGTGGCGTGTTGTGTTGTGTTGTGTTGTGTTGTGTTGTGGCTTGTTGTGTTGTGTTGTGGCGCGTTGTGTTATGTTGTGTTGTGTTGTGGCACGTTGTGTTATGGTGTTGTGTTGTGTTGTGTTGTGGCATGTTGTGTTGTGTTGTGGCGTGTTGTGTTGTGGCGTGTTGTGTTGTGGCGTGTTGTGTTGTGTTGTGTTGTGGCGTGTTGTGTTGTGTTGTGTTGTGGCGTGTCGTGTCGTGGCATGTTGTGTTGTGTTGTGGCGTGTTGTGTTGTGGCGTGTTGTGTTGTGTTGTGTTGTGTTGTGTTGTGTTGTGTTGTGTTGTGTTGTGTTGTGTTGTGGCGTGTCGTGTCGTGGCATGTTGTGTTGTGTTGTGGCGTGTCGTGTCGTGGCATGTTGTGTTGTGTTGTGGCGTGTTGTGTTGTGGCGTGTTGTGTTGTGTTGTGTTGTGTTGTGTTGTGTTGTGTTGTGTTGTGTTGTGTTGTGGCGTGGCGCGGCGTGTTGTGTCGTGTTGTGTTGTGTTGTGAGTCACACAGCCGCAGCGAAGTGAGAGTGACGCCTGTCAGTGGAGCCTGGTGTGGAACTGTGATTGAATCACAATCATGGGGGAGTGGTAACTCAGTGGTTGGGGTGATGAGCTATCAATCTGAAGGTTGTGGGTTCAAATCCCAGGTCCACCGAAGTTACCAATGTGGATCCTCATTACTTCAGGGTAATTCAGGTGTTCTGACTCCGAATATTAAGACACTTGTACGTCTCTTTGGATAACGGTGTCTGCTAAATAACTCCAGTTCACTGTAAAGCCCTGATGTGATGACCCCGAGCCAAACGGAAGCATTTTGTAAATGTTGGTTGAACTGAACTGATAACCTTCACGTAGCTGAACCGTATCAGAGGTGTGTCCTAGGCCCGTTTCCATTGTCGATGTTTCATTATGCTTAAAGTTTTAACAAGATGGTGAAACATTTTGGTGAGTGGTAGCTCAGTGGTTCGGGTGTTGGGTTATCAATATGAAGGTTGGGGGTTCAAATCCCAGGTCCACTGAGGTTACCAATGTGGGTCCTTGAGCAAGACCCTTAACCCTCATTGCTCCAGGGATGTTGTGATGAACCCTGTGCTTACCTTGTAAGTCACTTTGGATAAAAGCGTCCAATAAATGACCAAATGTAAAATGTAATGTAAATGTAAATGTAATGTAATGTAATGTAAATGTAATGTAATGTATGTAAATGTAAATGAATCAGCGAGGGAACCTGGACCCGAGCATACAGTACAGTGGTTCCATGCTGGAGACTGAAAGCAGCTCTCTGTAACCTACAGACAGGAAACTGCCAGCCTCACTTAGATTAGGCCTGCTTCCTCTCTCCCTGCCGTTACCTCTGCACGACCCCCTGACCCTGTAACCTTGACTGGAGTGCATCTCCAGCTGAGAGGGCTGGCAGAGATAATGCTCCTACACACACACACACATACACACACACACACACACACACACACACACACAGATTTTTTTCAACGTATACATGAAAATACATTATACTCATCTCGATTTGCACGCCAGGGCGGCTAAGTGGTTTAGCACGTTCTTCCTCCGGGTTCTCCGGTTTCCTCCCACGGTCCAAAAAGATGGATCAAGTGAATTGAGTTCTCCAAATTGCCCCATATAGAGTGTGTCTGTGTGAGTGAGTGTGTGCCCAGTGATAGATTGGCGCCCTGTCCTGGGTGTATCTGCCCAGCGCCCGAAACGTTCTCCCCTGGATGGGCTTGGGGAACCCCCCCCCTACAACACAACACAACACAACATGCCACAACATGCCACAACACAACACAACACAACACGCCACAACATGCCACAACACAACACAACACAACACAACACAACACAACACAACACAACACACCACACCACACCACACCACAACACAACACAACACAACACAACACAACACAATACGCCACAACACAACACAACACAACACAACACAACACAATACGCCACAACACAACACAACACAACACAACACGCCACAACATTGGCGCCCTGTCCTGGGTGTATCTGCCCAGCGCCCGAAACGTTCTCCCCTGGATCGGCATGGGGAACCCCCCACGCACAACACAACACAACACAACACAACATGCCACAACACAACACAACACAACACAACACGCCACGCCACGCCACGCCACGCCACGCCACAACACAACACAACACAACACAACACGCCACAACAGAACACAACACAACACGCCACAACATTGGCGCCCTGTCCTGGGTGTATCTGCCCAGCGCCCGAAACGTTCTCCCCTGGATGTTCTCCAGTTCTCCCCCCCCACAACACAACACAACACAACATGCCACAACATGCCACAACACAACACAACACGCCACAACATGCCACAACACAACACAACACAACACAACACACCACACCACACCACAACACAACACAACACAATACGCCACAACACAACACAACACAACACAACACGCCACAACACAACACAACACAACACGCCACAACATTGGCATCCTGTCCTGGGTGTATCTGCCCAGCACCCGAAACGTTCTCCCCTGGATCGGCATGGGGAACCCCCCCCCCCCCCCACGCACAACACAACACGCCACAACACAACACAACACAACACACCACGCCACGCCACGCCACGCCACAACACAACACAACACAACACAACACAACACAACACAACACAACACAACACAACACGCCACAACACGCCACAACATTGGCGCCCTGTCCTGGGTGTATCTGCCCAGCGCCCGAAACGTTCTCCCCTGGATCGGCATGGGAAACCCCCCCCCCCCCCCCCCGCACAACATAACATGCCACAACACAACACAACACAACACAACACACCACAACATTGGCGCCCTGTCCTGGGTGTATCTGCCCAGCGCCCGAAACGTTCTCCCCTGGATGAACACCCCCCCCCCTTCCCCCGCACGACCCCTACTATAGGATAAAGCTGAAGATGATGGATGGATGGATGGATTTGCACGCCAATTTGATTAAAACAACAAAATGGTGCTTTTGTCGTCTTGTTGAAAGGTTTTGTTGAAAGGTTTTGCTGAAGCGTTCGGCAGACAGAGGGGCCATGAATTAAAACGTCAAGTCTTTTCATAAGATACAACCATTCAGCTGTTTCTCCTCATAAACAAACGTTTTCTTTCGG
>JAFMOC010000058.1:1340000-1345000 GCA_019802505.1 Corydoras sp. C115 | reverse complement strand
TAAATTTAAAGTAAAATCATTTCTTTTATTTTGCTTTTCAAATATTTTGTATTACGTACATTATAACTTTGTATTACGTACATTATATAATAAATCGTGGAACTGTAACAACTGCCATTTCCTCCGTGGATGAATGAAGTATTCTGATTCTGATTCTAATTTGAAATGCATCAGTATTATATTCTGCAGTTAGTTTCGCTCCGCAAGGTTTGTTCATCAGAACGCTTTCTGACCTCCTCCTCTGACCTCTTTAATCAAGAAGTTGTTTATTTCCATAAAAGCCTTCTTACTGGATGTTTCCCTCTTAATCACACTATTATCCTCAATACTGGAAAACCCCTCAATGTTTGTCAAATACTGGCATAGACCGCTTTAGCACCAATGGCATGCTTCATTCAAACTTGATTGCTTACTTTCCCATTTTATTGTAAATTTACACTAAATCTGATCCATGTAAAATATACCTACATGGGTTTATGCCAGACTTCATTCCTACTTCTGCAAAAAAAAAAAAACGAAACTAATTCATTTCTTTAGCGCCGAACATGTACTTCTGCCCTGCTTTATGAATGAAATGTTCTGTCCATTCAGGTCCTTCTGCCTTGTGGTGCAGTTAAACTCCCGGTGGCTAATAATGCATCCTCCCATGGCTTTTATGCAGCCACCACAGCTGCTTTCGGACTTCGGTGGTGCACCATACATTTTTAAAGTCTCTGTAAATTATGGCTTCCCTGCTAAATGTGGAAATCAGAACACCACTTTTTTTATTTAATCGGCATGTATTTGGATGTATACTTAAATTAAATTAAAACCTAGTAGTCTGATGGAACTTGGAACAGTATGGGGCAGTGTAATAAAATTCATGGATTCGATTCAAAGATTAATTACACATATATACTTTATAGATTCAGTTTTACAATCTTGTAATCCTGGACATGCGACCTGCACAGCATGGTGGTAAGTATGGGTCTTACCCGATTCAACCGCATGCCCATCCAGGGGAGAACGTTTCGGGCGCTGGGCAGATACACCCAGGACAGGGCGACAATCTATCACTGGGCACACACTCACTCACTCACACATACACACTCTATATGGGGCAATTTGGAGAACTCAATTGACTTGATCCATATTTTTGGACTGTGGGAGGAAACCAGAGAACCCGGATGAAACCCACGCGGATGCGGGGAGAACATGGAAACTCCACCCAGATTGGGATTCGAACTGAGAGGAGAACATGCTAAACCACCAAACCACTAAACCACCGTGCCGCCCCGAGACAGAAAACCACATGACATAAATAGTAGTCCATAAGGTTTATTATAATAAACATCATCACATCTTATAATCTTTAGTGTAATCCTATACTAGGGTCATGAGGGGGTACCCCCCCATGTGCTGGGGAGAATGTTTTGGATGCTGGGCATACACACACACACACACACTATGTGGCAATTCAGAGCAATCAATTCACCTTGAATTCATGTTTTTGGACTGTGGGAGGAAAGCCTACGCAGACACGGAGAGAACATGGACTCTCCACCCAGATCGGGATTCGAACCTGGATCCCCAGTGCTGGGAGACAGACGTGCTAGCCAGTGAGGGTCAGGGCAGGCGTTGGCATTTTGGGGCAGACATTGAGTGTGGTTAAGGAACCAACATTGCAACGCAAAGGTCCCAGGTTCGATTACCGGTCCCACTAATTACTGTTACTAAAATGCCTTTGGGCATTTTACCCCAATTGCTCCCCGGTGGGGCGGCACGGTGGCTTAGTGGTTAGCACATTCGCCTCTCAGCACTACAGATTCCCAGTCCCCATCTGGGTGGAGTTTCCATGTTCTCCCCATGTCCGCGTGGGTTTCCTCTGGGTTCTCCGTTTTCCTCCCACAGTCCAAAAACATGGATCAAGTCAATTGAGTTCTCCAAATTGCCCCATGTAGAGTGTGTCTGTATGAGTGAGTGTGTGCCCAGTGATATATTGCCCCCCTATCCTGGGTGTATCTGCCCAGCGCCCGAAACGTTCTCCCCTGGATGGGCATGGGCAACCACCAAGCGACCCTAATAGAGGATAAAGCGGAACATACTGGATGGATGCTCTCCGGTGCTTTGTAAAGGGCTGCCCACGGCTCTGAGCACCACTCATCACCATGTTGGATCAGATAAAAGCCTTCCCCAAACGGGGCGGGGGGGGGGGGGGGGGGGGGGGGGGGGGGGGGGGGGGGGGGGGGGGGGGGGGGGGGGGGGGGGGGGGGGGGGGGGGGGGGGGGGGGGGGGGGGGGGGGGGGGGGCGGGGGGGTGCTGTTGAATGCATCACCAGATTACATTACATTTACTTTTGGTTACATTACATTATTTATCCAAAGCGACTTACAAGGTGAGCACCGGGTTCATCACAACATCCCTGGAGCAATGAGGGTTAAGGGTCTTGCTCAAGGACCCACATTGGTAACTTCAGTGGACCTGGGATTTGAACCCCCAACCTTCAGATTGATAGCCCAACCAGATGCCTAATTTCCCACCAATTACTATTTTATATATTTTCTATCATTCATTTATGACGTATTTTTCATACAATGCATGTCACAAGCCTATTAAATACCTTAAAGTATCAGGAGGTTAACATATATGTTACATTGCAGATCTTTGACACTAGGGGGCAGAATAAAAAAGTAATTATTGTGACGTGTTAACTGGGCTTTTGTTGTATAGTGGTCATTCTGTTCTTTAAAGGTGATCTGGGTCTGCTGAGTGGGGAAAAAAATAGCTTCCCTTGTGGTTTATTGCCGTTTAGAACAGACAGGGTCAGAGGCCTCGGGTTATGCAGCCCCGGCTTCGCTGCGGTGCGAGTCGAGTTGTTGAGTTCTTGGAAGAAGGCCAAAGCCAAATAGAGCAAACATAAATTAGTCAACTAGCATATTGTTACGGCGCTGTGTGTTGTTCGGTAGTCAGCGAGCCACATGAAGCTCTGCGGCAAGACGAATAATAGCAAACAAACCTCACTGCTGATGTTCCGACAGACTGGGACGACCGAAATATCACTCGAACGTCATTTCAATACATGCTGAAGACATTGTGTGAGTGTGAGAGAGAGTGTGTGAGTGTGTGAGCATCAATTAATGATGGTAAAGAAGAAGACGATAAAGAAGATACTTACCTTTAAGTCATTACAGAGTCATTAATTGGACGCTTTTATCCAAAGCGACTTACAAGGTGAGCACAGGGTTCATCACAACACCCTGGAGCAATGAGGGTTAAGGGTCTTGCTCAAGAACCCACATTGGTAACTTCAGTGGACCTGGGATTTGAACCCACAACCTTCAGATTGATAGCCCAACACACTAACCACTTAGCGACCCGCGCCCTATGTAAAGATAGCTTTACATTTACATTTAGTCATTTAGCAGACACATATCCAAAGCGATTTACAAATGATAGCACGTTCTCCTCTCACCACTAGGGATTCCCGGTTCGAATCCCAATCTGGGTGGAGTTTCCATGTCCTCCCCGTGTCCCCGTTGTTGAGTTCTTGGAAGAAGGCCAAAGCCAAATAGAGCAAACATAAATTAGTCAACTAGCATATTGTTACGGCGCTGTGTGTTGTTCGGTAGTCAGCGAGCCACATGAAGCTCTGCGGCAAGACGAATAATAGCAAACAAACCTCACTGCTGATGTTCCGACGGACTGGGACGACCGAAATATCACTCGAACGTCATTTCAATACATGCTGAAGACATTGTGTGGGTGTGTGGGTGTGTGGGTGTGTGTGTGAGTGTGAGAGAGAAAGAGTGTGTGTGTGAGCATCAATTAATGATGGTAAAGAAGAAGACGATAAAGAAGATACTTACCTTTAAGTCATTACAGAGTCATCAATTGGACGCTTTTATCCAAAGCGACTTACAAGGTGAGCACAGGGTTCATCACAACATCCCTGGAGCAATGAGGGTTAAGGGTCTTGCTCAAGGACCCACATTGGTAACTTCAGTGGACCTGGGATTTGAACCCACAACCTTCAGATTGATAACCCAACACCCTACAACTGAGCGACCCGCGTCCTATGTAAAGATAGCTTTACATTTACATTTAATCATTTAGCAGACACATATCCAAAGCGGCGGCACGGTAGCTTAGTGGTTAGCATGTTCGCCTCTCAGCGCTAGGGATTCCCGGTTCGAATCCCCATCAGGGTTGAATTTCCATGTTCTCCCCGTGTCTGCGTGGGATTCCTCCGGGTTCTCCGGTTTCCTCCCACAGTCCAAAAACATGGATCAAGTCGATTGAATTCTCCAAATTGCCCCATATAGAGTGTGTCTGTGTGAGTGAGTGTGTGCCCAGCGATGGATTGACGCCCTGTCCTGGGTGTATCTGCCCAGCGCCCGAGATGTTCTCCCCTGGATGGGCATGGGGAACCCCACTGCGACCATAATATAGGATAAAGCGGGAGAAAATGAATGAATGAATGAATGAATGAATATCCAAAACGATTTACAAATGATAGCACGTTCTCCTCTCAGCACTAGGGATTCCCGGTTCGAATCCCAATCTGGGTGGAGTTTCCATGTCCTCCCCGTGTCCCCGTTGTTGAGTTCTTGGAAGAAGACCAAAGCCAAATAGAGCAAACATAAATTAGTCAACTAGCATATTGTTACGGCGCTGTGTGTTGTTCGGTAGTCAGCGAGCCACATGAAGCTCTGCGGCAAGACGAATAATAGCAAACAAACCTCACTGCTGATGTTCCGACAGACTGGGACGACCGAAATATCACTCGAACGTCATTTCAATACATGATAAAGACATTGTGTGGGTGTGTGTGTGTGAGAGTGTGTGTGAACTGTTTATGTGAATCTGTTACAGTGTGTGATCCAATAAGGGCAGTGTCCAGCAGGGACCAGAGTGGGTTTGGTCAATGAGACGGGGGAAGCCTTTGGGGAGAAAGATCAGAGTATTCATTTTCCAGGGTGTCCTGCTGTCCTGCACGTACCATATATGTGAATGGCCTCTCT
>JAFMOC010000058.1:1317500-1335000 GCA_019802505.1 Corydoras sp. C115 | reverse complement strand
CACAGCTCACTAACCACCGAGTTACCACACTCTCCACATGTTTACAGATGTTTCTCTTCATTTCGGGGAAATGTTTGATTATTTAGTAGCATTTTCCTTATTTTACCCAAAACGGTCAGTCTTTATTAGCAGACAGACGCATCACCTTCATATTAATTATTAATACAAGTCCTGTCCCTCAGTGCTTCGTGCATTTCATACTAGTTAGGCGTTTAGTTTGTGCCAAGCGTTAAACTCTAAGGGAATGGTCAGTCTGCTCTGGATATTGTTTTTCCGCGACACCTCGTTTATGATCATCTCCTCCCGACAGCAGACCATCGTTTCTGGACACCGAGTACACAGCGTGTCATCTGCGGTCGTGCGTCCGTGTGTGTTTGTGTGTTTATTCTGCCGAGCGCGAGAGACGGGATGGACGGAGAACCACGGCTAGTCCGGGAGGACAGTGAGTTAAGGGGTGGCTCGAGCTTTCCACATGGCCGCGATGAATGGGAAACACATGCTAATGTGTGGGTGATAGAAGGAAGAGCATGTGAGCGGCTATCCGTGTCTGGCTGTTTTGGAACGCCTGGTTTTCCCATCTGCAAGGTCCGTTAGCAGAGCAAGAATAAATGTATGTGTACGCCAGGGCGGCACGGTGGCTTAGTGTTTAGCATGTTCTCCTCTCAGCACTACGGATTCCCGGTTCGAATCCCCATCTGGGTGGAGTTTCCATGTTCTCCCCGTGTCCGCGTGGGTTTCCTCCGGGTTCTCCGGTTTCCTCCCACAGTCCAGAAACATGGATCAAGTCAATTGAATTCTTCAAATTGCCCCATATAGAGTGTGTCTGTGTGAGTGAGTGTGTGTCCAGAGATAGATTGGCGCCCTGTCCTGGGTCTATCTGCCCAGTGCCCGTGATGTTCTCCCCTGGATGGGCATGGGGAACCCCACCGCGACCCTAATAGAGGATAAAAGCGGAAGATAATGGATGGACAATGTACTTTATGGAAAGTTTTTATTTACATGTTTCATATATGGGCGGCTCGGTGGCTTAGTGGTTTAGCATGTTCTGCTCTCAGCTCTAGGGATTCCCGGTTCGAATCCCAATCTGGGTGGAGTTTCCATGTTCTCCCCGTGTCCGTGTGGGTTTCCTCCGGGTTCTCCGGTTTCCTCCCACAGTCCAAAAACATGGATCAAGTCAATTGAATTCTCCAAATTGCCCCATATAGAGCCAATCTATCGCTGGGCACACACTCACTCACACAGACACACTCTATATGGGGCAATTTGGAGAACTCAATTGACTTGATCCATGTTTTTGACTGTCGGAGGAAAGCGGAGAACCCGGAGGAAACCCACTCGGACACGGGGAGAACATGGAAACTCGATTGGAACCGGGAATCCCTAGCGCTGAGAGGAGAACGTGCTGACCACTATGCCACCCAGTTGGCAAATCACACTGGAAATTGATTTCACAAGCAGCTCGTCTGTAGCGGGCTCTGCCACATGTGGCCCACGAGGTGGTGGCTTAGCACGCTTAGTGTTTATGTGTGAAGGTTTAGAGAACTTTTTGGTTTGCGCAGAACTAATTAACTGTTGCTATTGGAAACTGAGAGATATAATTGTTTTATTGGAACCATACGTATCAGTTGATGTTTTTAAGCTGCTATTAAAACTTATTTGGTTCTTAATGATGTGTTTATTGGTACAAAGACTTCCATCCATCCATTATCTTCCACTTTATCTTCTACTAGGGTCGCAGGGGGGTTCCCCATGCCCATCCAGGGGAGAACGTTTTGGGCGCTTGGCAGATACACCCAGGACAGGGCGCCAATCTATCGTTCACAAACTCACTCACACAAACACAATCTATATGGGGCAATTTGGAGAATTTAATTGACCTTGATCCATTTTTTTGGACTGTGGGAGGAAACTGGAGAACCCGGAGGAAATCCACGTGGTCACGGGGAGAACATGGAACACGGGGGGGGTTCCCCCATGCCCATCCAGGGGAGAACATTTAAGGCGCTGGGCAGATACACCCAGGACAGGGCGCCAATCTATCACTGGGCACACACACACTCACAGGCTAGGTAAGATGGGGCAATTTAAAGCAGGCAATTCGACTTGAATCCATGTTTTTCAACTGTGGGAGGAAAATAAAGAACCTAGAAAAAACCCACACAGACACACACACGAACACACTCTACTGTATATGGGGCAATTTGGAGGTGCCATTTAGGAATGTCAATCTTCTGCTTTATCCTCTATTAGGGTCGCGGGATGGGGGGGGTTCCCCATGGGCAGATACACCCAGGACAGGACGCCAATCCATCGCTGGGCACACATTCACTCACACACACACACACACACTCTATATGGGGCGATTTGGAGAACTCAATTGACTTGATCCATGTTTTTTGATTGTGGGAGGAAACTAGAGAACGCAGTAAACACCCACACGGACACGAGAACATGGAAACTCCATCCAGATGGGGATTCGAACCCAGCACCAAGAGGCGAACATATTAACCACTAAGCCACCGTGCCACCCAGCCAGGTAACATCCATCCATCCATCCATTATCTTCCGCTATTAGCGTCTATTTGGGTCGCGGGGAGGGGGGGGGTTCCCCATCCAGGACAGAACATTTTGGGTGCTGGACAGGGCGCCAATCTATCGCTGGGCATAAACTCCCTCACACAGACACACTCTATATGGGGCAATTTGGAGAATTCAGTTGACTTGATCCATGTTTTTTACCAGAGCACAGCTCAGAATAACTGTATCGTCTCGTTTTGTGCCCGTTACAGGGCTGTTCTGTTGCATGTCTAACTTGGTATTTGTTCGTTTGTGCTGTCTGGCAAACGCACACTGCCGTTGCAGATGGCAGGAGGGTGGGAGAAGTGTGTGGCTGCATTAATACGGCCTGCAGTTCTCGTTAGCTCTAATCAGGGGCTTCCTGTAGCGAGAGGAGCCAGGGTTCACCTTCCCCAGAGTGAACACCACCACAGCGCATTCTCTCGCCCTCACACACACACTCACACATTTGAGCCTGGCCTCCCTGCCCACCCCCCCAACCCCACCCCACCCTACCCACCCACCCACCATTCTCTCTTGAAAATCACACTGTCCCTAATCACACTGTCCTCATCTGTGGTTCTTCTCCTTTAAGAGCTATACCCCATTGTCCCATAACCTCACATCATATGGATCCTTTTCCTCCTGGCCTCTCCGCTGGCTCGGGCGGTCATGGAACGGGTTGGAAAATGTAAACCTGGGGGAGGAATCGTTTCCATATCCATGCAGGCCACTGGGAAGCTACAGATAGGCGGCCAGAGCAGCTACAATGCTTTGTCCTCGAGTGAACTCCGGCAGAGGTCGTGAACCGCAGGGCGAGCAAGTCCTACGGCTCCGAAAGAAAACAAAAGGCAATTTTGGGTCCCACTGGCACTATACACCCTACATGCTAAAAAGAGGACATCCTGTATGTAGTCCCACAATGCATCGTACCAGCCAAGTGCCAGTCCCCAGTGTGCACTATGCAAATGGATTTAGCAGTTCATCCAAACCTAAACCTCAACCAGGTTTGAATTTAAGGCCCACAGTAGAAGAGAAATTAGAAATGACAGTATGAGGGGGATTTACTTGGTTTAAAGAAATAATAAACCCACGTTGAAGTATCCAGCCAGGGAGAAGGTTTCAGGCGCTGGGCAAATACAACCAGGACAAGTTTTTTATTTATTTATAGAGCGCTTTTTATAATAGTACATCGCAGCTTTACAGTGTTGTAAGCCTTTAAACCCCCAGAGGGCAAGCCGACGAGGCGGTGGCAAGGAAAAAAACCCTGTTGTGTTGGTATCTTAAGGAAAAAAACCTTGGGAGGACCAAGGCTCAGTGGGGGACTCATCCTCCTTGAGCGACCGGGCACACACTCACTGACATACCATTATAAGGGCAATTTAGAACAGCCGATTCACCTCAAATCCATATTTTTGGACTGTGGGAGGAAACTGGAGAACGCAGTGAACACCCACACGGACACGAGGAGACCATCCAGCACTCCATCCAGATGGGGATTCGAACCCAGCACCAAGAGGCGAACATATTAACCACTAACCACCCAGCCGGGTAACATCCATCTATCCATTATCTTCCGCTTTAGCATCTATTTGGGGTGTGGGAGAGGGGGGGGGTTCCCCATGCCCATCCAGGAGAGAACGTTTCGGGTGCTGGGCAGGGTGCCAATCTATTGCTGGGCACACACACACTCACACAGACACACTCTATGTGGGGCAATTTGGAGAATTCAGTTGACTTGATCCATGTTTTTGGACTGTGGGAGGAAACCGGAGAACCCGGAGGAAACCCACGCGGACGCGGGGAGAACATAGAAACTCGAACCCAGCACGAGAGGCGAACATATTAACCACTAAGCCACCGTGCCACCCAGCCGGGTAACATATTAAAACATTTTCTTCTTATAAACAGTTAATGCTTGAACATCCACCATCCATTATCTTCCGCTTTATCCTCTATTAGAGTCGCGGGGGGGTTCTCCATGCCCATCCAGGGGAGAACGTTTCGGGCGCTGGGGAGATACACCCAGGACAGGACGCCAGTCTATCACACACTCACTCACACAACAACACTCTATATGGGGCAATTTAGAGAATTCACTTGACTTTGATCCATGTTTTTGGACTGTGGGAGGAAACCGGAGAACCCGGAGGAAACCCACGCGGACGCAGGGAGAACATAGAAACTCGAACCCAGCACGAGAGGCGAACATATTAACCACTAAGCCACCGTGCCACCCAGCCGGGTAACATATTAAAACATTTTCTGCTTATAAACAGTTAATGCTTGAACATCCACCATCCATTATCTTCCGCTTTATCCTCTATTAGAGTCGCAGGGGGGTTCTCCATGCCCATCCAGGGGAGAACGTTTCGGGCGCTGGGGAGATACACCCAGGACAGGACGCCAGTCTATCACACACTCACTCACACAAACAACACTCTATATGGGGCAATTTAGAGAATTCACTTGACTTTGATCCATGTTTTTGGACTGTGGGAGGAAACCGGAGAACCCGGAGGAAACCCACGCGGACGCAGGGAGAACATAGAAACTCGAACCCAGCACGAGAGGCGAACATATTAACCACTAAGCCACCGTGCCACCCAGCCGGGTAACATATTAAAACATTTTCTGCTTATAAACAGTTAATGCTTGAACATCCACCATCCATTATCTTCCGCTTTATCCTCTATTAGAGTCGCAGGGGGGTTCTCCATGCCCATCCAGGGGAGAACGTTTCGGGTGCTGGGGAGATACACCCAGGACAGGACGCCAGTCTATCACACACTCACTCACACAAACAACACTCTATATGGGGCAATTTAGAGAATTCACTTGACTTTGATCCATGTTTTTGGACTGTGGGAGGAAACCGGAGAACCCAGAGGAAACTCACGCAGACACGGGGAGAACCTGGACACTCCACCCAGATTGGGATTCGAACCGGGAATCCCTAGCGCTGAGAGGAGAATGTGCCAACCACTATAATGCTGGAACAGTTCATGCTGAAAACTTTTTACTCCTAATCCAAGGTTCATAAATTCATAGGTTCTGGAGTGGCACTCGGGGGATTAAAGTTCCTTATCTTTTGGATCCTAATACAGAATCGTTGACACATTCGAACGCAGCCTGAAGACAAGTGTGCGCAGACAGCAGTGGCTCACCATTGTGTATTAAAAGCACAAAGGGAAATTTGGACCGAAACTGGGGGATTATAACAATAAGCACAAGATTGAATTTTGGCAAATGGAGAAGTATGTTGTTCCAACCTACTCCTCTCCTTGTCTGTATTTTTCTTTCCCATTCTCTTTCTCTCTTTCTCTTCCTCTGGTTGGCTTTTAGGGAGCCCTTGGGTTAGATTGATTAATGCATTTAAGATGTGGAAATAGGATATTGGAATTGCTGCCTTTACCACTCTCTCCTGCTTTCCCTATTGCTCCTGCTCTCTCTCTGTCTGTCTCTGTCTGTCTCTCTCTCTCTCTCTCTCTCTCTCTCTCTCTCTCTCTCTCTAGCTCTCTCCGATTTAAAGATGACAGCACAAATACTCTTGCTGTAACTGATTAGGTTTATTCTTGAGCTTGTACCTTAACTTTGTACATATCCTCACACCCAACCGTAAGAACTGTAACATAAATAACACAAACAAATATACAATGAGGGCGGCACGGTGGCTTAGTGGTTAGCTCCTCTCAGCGCTAGGGATTCCCAGTTCGAATCCCCATCTGGGTGGAGTTTCCATGTTCTCCCCGTGTCCGCATGGGTTTCCTCCGGGTTCTCCGGTTTCCTCCCACAGTCCAAAAACATGGATCAAGTCAATGGAGTTCTCCAAATTGCCCCATATAGAGTATGTCTGTGTGAGTGAGTGTGTGCCCAGCCATGGATTGGCGCCCTGTCCTGGGTGTATCTACCCAGCGCCCGAAACGTTCTCCCCTGGATGGGCATGAAGATAATGGATGGATGGAAATATACAATAAACAATTTTGACATTGTAAACTATGTGTTAATTATTCAGTATGAATAAACTCTCAATCTTAAGAATGACCCTTTGCTTGTTTAACCACATTGACGTAGAACCACAAAATTACATATCAATTCACCTTAATACTATCCATCCATCCATTATTTCCGCTTTATCCTCTATTAGGGTCGCGGGGGGGGACGTTTCGGGCGCTGGGCAGATACACCCAGGACAGGGAGCCAATCTATTACTGGGCACACACTCACACAGACACACTCTATATGGGGCAATTTGGAGAACTCAGTTGACTTGAGCCATGTTTTTGGACTGTGGGAGGAAACCGGAGAACTCGGAGGAAACCCATGCGGACACGGGGAGAACATGGAAACTCCACCCAGATGGGGATTCGAACTGGGAATCCCTAGTGCTGAGAGGAGAACGTGCTAATCACTAAATAAAAATACTGCTCAAGTAGGCAATTACTCTCTCTCTCTCTCTCTCTCTCTCTTTCTCTCTCTCTCTCTCTATCACGGTCTTCGTTTTTTACAACCCTACTTTCTCACAGCTCGGCTCCTTAATGCACCTTCGTGGTGTGCAGTGCATTGTTTGATCGATAGGCTGAAAAGCCCTTGGAGATTCAGGTTAACATTTGATGCTGTTTTGCCTTTTGCACGTTTAACGTGTCAAATACATTTCATTTTTTCCGTCTAAAGAATTTGTCCGGTTTTTTTTTACAGTGCCCTGGGCTTTGCAATGGATATCTTCCCCCACCCTCATGCTCCGTACGGCCACCCCCCACCCCCGGTGCTGAACCCCAGCCAGCCCCAGCTGCCTGGCCAGATGTGGGAGTGAAGGAGAGGCACCATCCTACAGGGGCCAAGGGCCTGAAACGGAGATCGGCTACGCAGAAGGGGAAGGTGAGGGAATGGGAAGAGTACGAATGGAAATGTAAGGCACTGTTATCAAAATGACATCTGAACTTGAGCCAGGACATTAATCTGATATATAAGAATATAAGAAGGGGGAAGTCAAGGCCGTCTGATACGATTGAGGTTGTTGTTTTTTTTGTCGATTTTGTAAGTGGCATTAATGCTGATGGATAACGAATAAGCCAAGTACCGAATGAACCCCGCTCGTTTGCCATACATGTGGCTGGAGCAGGTCCTCCCAAAGCAGCAAGATTTATGGGCAGTGTGTGAGCCTTCTCACACCATACTCCAGGGGGCTCTCTGATTAGAGATGGAGGGGCGAGCAAACACATACGCACACACTCTTGCACACTTTCAAGCATTTGGTTCTAATTACACACATAGGGAGTCAAGGGCCCAGTGTCATCTAAAACATGGAGGTAGATTTACACTCGTCCTCTGGTGTCATGCACTCAGGTTGGTCCTGGCCAGATAATTGTCACACATTACCCAAGCCTATTTATCATGTCAAAGCGGTGGTGCACAACAGTGAAGGTTAATAAGTGTGTAGGTCAGAGCTGAATGGGTGGCAACGTGGGGTGAGCCTGACTTTTATTATAATGAGAAAACAGTTCGGAGCAAATCACGTGGTAAAAGAGGTGCCGGTCGAAGTGTTAGAACTTAAAAAGTGCAGGCTGTACTCCCAGAATGAGGCTCCATCTTTGTAGCCTGAACCTGGTGCTTTATAATGCTCGACGTGGTCCGACCATAAAACTTAAAGTGTGCTGTTTGGAGCCGTGTTCAGTTTGTGGAACATGCTCTATGTGAACTCTCGTGTTAATATGTGAAGCTCATAAACGCAGCAGTGAAATCAGAGGCTGGAACATGGCGGCTTGATTCCACTCTCTACAAATAATTGCGTTGTTCTGATACCGGCTGGCACGGTGGCTTAGTGGTTCGCACGTTCTTCTCTCATCCCAATCTGGGTGGAGTTTCCATGTTCTCCCCGTGTCCATGTGGGTTTCCGGTTTCCTCCCACAGTCCAAAAACGTGGATCAAGTCAATCGAGTTCTCCAAATTGCCCCATATAGAGTGTTTGTGTGAGTGAGTGTGTGCCCAGTGATAGATTGGCGCCCTGTCCTGGGTGTATCTGCCCAGCGACCGAAACGTTCTCCCCTGGATGGACATGGAGAACCCCCCCCGTGACCCTAATGACTCTCCGTGACCGGAAGATAATGGATGGATTATTGTACTTCGGGGTGGCACAGTGGCTTAGTGGTTAGCATGTTCTCCTCTCAGCAGTAGGGATTCCCGGTTTGAATCCCAATCTGGGTGGAGTTTCCATGTTCTCCCCGTGTCCGTGTAGGTTTCCTCCAGGTTCTCCGGTTTCCTCCCACAGTCCAAAAACATGGATCAAAGTCAATTGAATTCTCCAAATTGCCCCATATAGAGTGTGTTTGTGTGAGTGAGTGTGTGCCCAGCTATAGATTGGCACCCTGTCCTGGGTGATTCTGCCCAGCGCCCGACATTTCCCCTGGATGGGCATGGGGACCCCCCCCCCTCCTGCGACCCTAGTAGGGGATAAAGCGGAAGAATCAGGAAGGTTCAAATCCTAATATGGGCACACATTCACTCACACAGACACACACAGAGACACACACTATATGGGGCAATTTGGAGAATTCAATTGACCTTGAGCCATGTTTTTGGACTGTGAGAGGAAACCGGAGAACCTGGAGGAAACCCATGGGGAGAACATGGATACTCGACCCAGGTCATGATTGGAATTGTAGACAAATCATTCATTCATTCATTCATTCATTATCTTCCGCTTTATCCTACATTAGGGTCATGGTGGGGTTCCCCATTCTCATCCAGGGGAGAACGTTTCGGGCGCTGGGCAAATACACCCAGGACAGGGCGCCAATCCATCGCTGGGCACACAGACACGCCCACATACACACTCTATATGGGGCAATTTGGAGAACTCAATTGACTTGATCCATGTTTTTGGACTGTGGGAGGAAACCGGAGAACCCGGAGGAAACCCACGCAGACACAGGGAGAACATGGAAACTCCACCCAGATGGGGATTCGAACCGGGAATCCCTAATGCTGAGAGGAGAACGTGCTAACCACTAAGCCACTGTGCCGCCCCTGGAGACAAATTAGTTAATTAAATTAGATTAACTGAGCTTAAAGTGTTGCAGTTGATTATTTGCGGTATCTCTTATTAGTGTCCAGCAGAAGTCAGCCAGCATTGACGGATTCCCGTCGTCTTGGTAACGCTTTTCCATCATGGCGGTGACTGGGTGAATGTTCTTGCCATGTTCATCACTTGCTGCACCAAGATCGTCAGAGAACGAATCCAAGTGTGAATGCAGGACATGATTTTCAATGAGGTTGCACTTTATCACTTTGGAGCTTGAAGAACGTTGTCAACCAGTTTGATGGAGTTTGGCACCAGATGATGTAACTCTCAGCCACATCCTTGAATGATTTGCAAGTGATTTTCTCAGGTCCCACCAACAGCTCTTCCAACTGATTGTCATCCGTGATGTGTCGGATTTGTGAAGCAACAAAAATACCTTCCTTACTCTTGGCATCAGTAATTCTTGGGAACATTCGTCCCAAATAACAAATAACCAGAACATTCTCACTCGTGTCCATTGCTTTTTTCCCTACATTTTCCAAAGTTTATGCAAAGCGACGGCAAAAATGTCTTTGTTGGGTCCACCAGTGCTTAATGTGTCACATTTTCCGCCATGGGGTCAACTAGTGACGGATTGGCCCGACTTTCCAATGGAATGGGACTTGATTTGCAAACGATTTTTGAAAAGTAATACATGATGGGAAAATATCACGATTATTATTCATATCTCTGTTGTCCAGTCATCCGCTGACGTATTTGAACTTTACATTTGCTTGTAAATTTGATTTGCATTGATTTAAGCATCTGGTGGAGATGTAGAGATGTAGGAGCCAAGCAAAATGCCCCACTGGCCAAATATTGCTTACTTAAGTTAACAAAAAATATATTTATATATTATTATAGTGGCTGCACGGTGGATTAGTGGTTAGTATGTTCTTCTCTCAGCCCTAGTGATTCAAATCCAAATCTGGGTGGAGTTTCCATGTTCTCCCCGTGTCCGCGTGGGTTTCCTCCGGGTTCCTTCCTGCCACAGTACAAAAACATGGATCAAAGTCAATTGAATTCTCCAAATTGCCCCATATGGAGTGTGTCTGTGAGTGAGTGTGTGCCCAGTGATAGATTGGCACCCTGTGTATGTACTTGGGTGTATCTGCCCAGCGCCTGAAACGTTCTCCCCTGGATGGGCATGGAGAACCCCCCCCACAACCCTAATATAGGATAAAGCGAAAGATAATGAATGGATGTCTAAGGGCCCCAGGCCAGCTTGGGGCCTTAGGCAGCTGGTTTGTTTGCTTGTCCTGTTGCAATGAGCCTGGGTGTAGTGTTTAGCACATCTGTCTCATATGACTGGGGATGGTTAGAATCCCAGTTTTCATGTTCTCCCTGTGTCCACATGAGTTTCCTCCCACAATCCAAGAACATGGATTGGCTGCTTTAAATTGCCCCTATAGAGTCTGTGTGAGTATGTGTGTCCAGCGAAGAATTGTCCTGGGTGAATCTGCCCAGCACCCAAAATGTACTCCCCCTGGACCCTAGTAGAGCATTAAGCAGAAGATAAAGAGATGAAATGAGATGATTTATACATCTGGCATGTGCTGCGTCTACACAACAGGCAATTTCCCAAATTTATTTTAAGATGATGCTATTATTATTATTAATAACATTAGTATTAGTTAGGGATTTACTGCAACATGACCCTGTTTGATTCCAAACGAACTCCTGGGTTGACTTACATGTGAACAAAAGCAATATATCACCTGAACAGATTGGCTGTAGTACTTAAAATTGTTACGGGAGGTATGGTTGCTCTTAACAAGAGAGTCTAACAAATTGCTGGCTGTGGAAGCACAATGCAAGCGAAATAACGGGGAAACAATTCAAAAGACAATTAAAATAATTTTTCAAATCTGTGGCTGACTCTCACGTGCCCCGGTCCAAGTGAAATCTCGGGTTGATGGATATGTGAGTCGCAAGGCCTGGAAATTATTACTTAAATTCTTTAAAAGGGCTATACTTCTGTCCGCATGTAGACGCGATTCATGGTACGGCACGCGAGGGGCTGTATGTCTCGACATTACATATATTTACATTTAGTCATTTAGCAGGCGCTTTTATCCAAAGCGACTTACAAATGAGAACATCACAAGTCAGAAGTTATGAAGAAAACCAACTACAACAGGTATTTTTTTAAAAAGATGTGTCTTCAGTAGTTTCTTAAAACTTCCGAGTGATTCTGCCTTACAGACAGAGTTGGGAAGATCCTCATTCATTCATTCATTCATTATCTCCCGCTTTATCCTCTATTAGGGTCGAACCCTGGGTGGGGTTCCCCATGCCCATCCAGGTGAGAACGTTTCGGGCGCTGGGCAGATACACCCAGGACAGGACGCCAATCTAGTTCAAGTTCAAGTCATTTATTTATGTTGCGCTTTTTACAACAGTACATTGTCACAAAGCAGCTTTACAGAATGAAAAGCCTTTAAACCCCCAAAGAGCAAGCCGAAGCGACAGTGGCAAGAAAAAACTCCCTTTTATGTTGTTATTCAAGGAAGAAACCTTGGGAGGACCAAGACTCAGTGGGGGACTCATCCTCCTTGAGTGACTAGGCAGCAATCTATCGCTGGGAACACACTCACTCACACATATACAATCTATATGGGGCAATTTGGAGCACTCAATTGACTTGATCCATGTTTTTGGACTGTGGGAGGAAACCGGAGGACCCGGAGGAAACCCACGCGGACACGGGGAGAACATGGAAACTCAACCCAGATGGGAATTCGAACTGGGAATCCCTAGTGCTGAGAGGCGAACGTGCTGACCACTAAGCCACCCAGTTGGGAAGATGGTTCCACCATGTTGCAGTGGTGAACGCCACGGAGTGAGAATGAGCTCCTCGGTGAGGTGGAACCACCAGGCGGCAACCATCACTAGAGTGAAGTGAACGAGTCGGAGTGTATTATGAAAAGATAAAGTGAAGGTAGGAGGGCGAAGATCCAGAAATGGTTCTGTAGGCCAGAGTCAGTGACTTGTACTGAAAATGAGCAGCTACAGGGAGCCAATAGAGGGAACTGAGTAATGGAGAGACATGAGTTCTTGGGTTGGTTGAATACGAGTCAGGCTGCAGGGTTCTAAATTAGTTGTAGAGGTCTGATTGTGGAAGCTGAGAGACCTTGTTTTCTATGTTATGCCATCTGGAAACGTAGGGACGCACAGCTCCGGCCGTGATAGAAAAAGCAGGCGCGCCACACCACCCACGCACACGACTACAGAGGAAAATTCGAAAAGGCTGGACAAAGCAGTAGAATAGATTGTTCACCTTTATTGTTATGGCTGACTGTGGCCTGACTTCCTCACACCTTCCGTTCAGACGCAGACACAGATGGCTCGGGCCGGCAACAAGTGCGTCGGCTGAGAATGCATCCGAACACAGTGGGAGGAAGGTTGGTGTGCATGTGCTCGCGGCAGGTTGGGACGGGCCGGGGCTAGAATAGCAGGTGACCCTTGACCTGCATGCGGTCACTGGGTGTGGGTGGTGGGACCGTACACAAGCGCATCTGTAGCTCTCGGTGCAACAAAAAAAAAAAGGACGGCTTTGATGGAGAAGGGAACGGATTCTTAGGGGGACACTATGTTTGTGTGTGAGGAACCATGGGGATGTTACTGTCTGGCAGGAAGAGAGGGTCAGCTGTATACGTGTGCGCGTCCTACGTGTAGGTCAGGGCTGGGCTGCCCACAGGAAATGGCCAAGACATTCTGGCCCCATTCAGGAGAACTTAACTCCTGCACTGCCAGGTAGCAAACATTAAAAAAAAAAACATAGAAAATTAGACTGCAAATAAACTTTACATGTTTAAAATAATAAATAATAAGTAAATTAGGTCTTTTAGTGGTTAGCATGTTCTCCTCTCAGCGCTAGGGATTCCCGGTTCGAATCCCAATCTGGGTGGAGTTTCCATGTTCTCCCCTTGTCCGCGTGGGTTTCCTCCGGGTTCTCCGGTTTCCTCCCACAGTCCAAAAACATGGATCAAGTCAATTGAATTCTCCAAATTGCCCCATATAGAGTGTGTCTGTGTGAGTGAGTGTGTGCCCAGCGATGGATTGGCGCTCTGTCCTGGGTGTATCTGCCCAGCACCTAAAACATTCTCCCCTAGATGGGCATGGGGAACCCCACCGCAACCCTACTAGAGGATAAAGTGGGAGATAATGGATGGATGGATAATGAGTAAATTTGGGTCTATTTGTATATGAGGTCATTTTCCACTTTTATTTCAAGCAGCTTATTGATTTCCACTCCAGTTGGGACCAGAGCACAGGGTCAGGAATGATACAGCACCCCTGGAGCAACGAGGCCCCCCTCAACCACCCACACTGGTAACCTTTTGGTGGACCCAGTGTTTGTACATCCAACTTTCTGATTGACAGCCCAACACATAACAACTTAGCAACAGTCCCGGTTCCACAACTCTAACCTCATAACACCATCGTGCTAGTCATGAACCTTCCTCATGAACAACCCCCTTCCCTCTATTGAATGAGCCCACTGGATGTTGCTAATTAATGTGTGGGAACAGCCCAGGAATCTGCAGTTGTAGAGCTACTCACAACAGCACATATTACACCAATTATGATGCAATAAAATCACTATTACCTCTTTTTAATTCTAAAGACTGGGGTGTATCTCTCTCTGGTCATGCAGAGAGAGATACATCCAACACCCAATATCATGCACTGCTTTGCTGTTACCTCACAACGCATTGGTTACGTGTTGGGCTTTCAGGCAGAGAGGTGCTGGTCCAAACCCCGGGGCTGTAAATTGTTGATGTTAGGTCTTTAGCGAGGCCATTATTCTGGATCAAATGCTGACTTCATGTTCTAATGGCAACCTAATATTGTGGATGTATAATACTGTAATTGCCGGCTACGTAGAAAATGTCAGTATAATTTATTTGCTCTCGAAGGTCTGTTATATAAGAGACTTTTACAGCATTTAGCCGATGCTTTTATGCAGAACCACTTTTAAAGGTGCTTTATTTGCACCTAGCAAACATCGCAATATGTTGTATCAGAGACCAGGGACAGTTGTACCACGGGACGCTGTTAAAAGCTTAAATTCCACTAATCAGAAACAGGCAAGAGTGATTACACTGCACATGCTCAGTTAGACAGTCTGTTGCAGGTTTTGATTGTTAGAGAAACCTGTATCCTGTTACTAAGTGATCAGTGTTCACCTTAAAATCCGGACTAGATTACGTCACGGAAGAGCCGTTTATAAATGAATTTGTTTTCAATAAACACATTTATGAAGGAAACCATGTGTTTTTATTATTGTGAGTTTGTAGCAATAGGAAGCTCAAGGTTGTGTATTATTGTGAATAAATCACGAGAAAAGAAAACTGTACTGTGATGTATTCACACTAAATCTCAGGCTTATTGTTTTCATAGATACATTGATTTAGTTTAATTAGTCATTAAATTTAGTTTTAATTGCTCTGATTCTCAGTGAGAATTAAAACACTAAATGTTCTTTGCAGCAGAGATAAAAAGACTCATCTGGGAATTGATTCGTCGTCCCTAATGGAACTCGACTCAACTCTGATTCGTCCAAAATGACTTGAACAAAACGATTCAGTGTGTTATCTCAAAAGCAATTCAAAATGTGTCAAATGTAAACAAACAAAGGTGTCATGGCGTCAACCGAAGGACCGACCGAACGACCGACCCGAGCACCGACCTGAGAACCGACCGACCGACCCGAGAACCGACATGAGAACCGACCGACCGGGGCACCGACCCAAGGACCGACCGACCGGAGGACCGACCTGAGAACTGACCAACCGGAGCACCGACCGGAGCACCGACCTGAGAACCGACCGACCGGAGCACCGACCGGAGCACCGACCTGAGAACCGACCGACCGGAGCACCGACCCAAGGACCGACCTGAGAACTGACCTGAGGCGGCAAGGTGTAAAGAATGTGGAAACAGATTAAAGATGCTGGAAGCACCACATCAAACAGGAAAGTTTAGTTCAGCTCACACTGACCTCGGTACAGCTAATGCACAAAATACAACTTACCCCTTAGCAGTTGTTCACTTTAAAAAACAAAAATGATATGACTTCTAATTTTGCTCTATATCTAAAATAAACATGTCATGTTTTAAGTATTGATAATGCAAATCAGATCAGTATTTTTTAACATGGTAGAGAAAATTATATATATATTATATATATATATATTATATTATATATATACAGTATATATATATATATATATATATATATATATATATATATATATATATATATATATTTTTTTTTTTTTTTTTTTTTTTTTTTTTTTTTTTTTTTTTTGCCATGGTAGCTCAATTGAAGGTTGTGGGTTCAAATCCGGGATCCACTGAAGTTACCAATGTGGGCCCTTGAGCAAGGCCCTGAACCTTCATTACTCTATGGCTACTGTATCAATCCTGTGTTCTGACCCCAACCAAGGCAATATATGGGCGTGGAATGGCCTGCCTTAGTTTGCCGTGCAGATGTAACATCAGCTTTCAGGTAGTAATGTTAGTGTAGGACTCTATTCTACGACTCTATTCTCTATTCTTTAAAGGATCAAATGAAGTCCAGGAGAAAAAAACTTTAAGATTAAATATAAGATTGTGAATTTCATTATTTACCACAAAAGATGACAGAGATGATTGCTTGGGGAATTCTTCCACTTGGGCACCTGGTGTACCAATATAGGCATAACAAAGACTACAGAACGAGTCTATTGCTTTAAATTTGTTCATTTTTACTTTATGTCTTATATTACATAAAGAGCATTACACACCCAATCGCTATTCAATGTAGGAACCACGTATCCAAATGTAGTGTCTAAACTGTAGCCTTTTATTATTTATCCCAGTAATCACTCTCTCAGTTCACCACCCTAATTGTCCCGTCATAAATGGATAAACAGCTGAACACATGCGCTTGAAAATACTTGGTGTTCGATTTCTAAAAATAGCCCCACTCCTTGACCTGGGCCTTGACTCCTTTCCTCCACAGACACATTTTACCTCCCACACTGAAAACAATGGCGAGCAGCACCCTTATTGTGTAACCCACCCCCTCCAACCCACCCTCAAATGATCTGTCCTGCCTTGTTCAGCAGAGTGGCTGGACCTCTGAAGCCAAGAAGGGGGGAGCCATGGCTCCTGTATTTCCATTGGGGACACTCTGGGGAGCACAGGGACAGGAAGTGACTCTTAGAAAGAATTCTCTGACAGTGTGGAGCTTAAGGACAGTCTGACGTTATGGAGAAGCTCGATGGCGTAATTGAGAACCGAAGCCACGCTGGGATACGGCCGGCAGGAAGTGGAGGTTTGTGGCGCGGCACGTTTACATTCCTGCGTAACAGCGCTCTTTGCTTAATGACCTTTTCTAAATAGGCGAAGGACGAGTCATGAACTGATCACTTGCCCCATGTCTTCTGTAGGTTAGGAGTGGCTCTGTGGGACAGCCAGCCCTTCAGTTTCCTGGTGCCACACGCAGGACTTTTCTACACTGGAGTCAGATAGTGGGGTGAACGTGCGCAGGGTGTTTTCCTGTTTTGGGATGCAGCCATAGCCTTGAACAATTTCATCTTCCTGCATCAGTCTACACAACAAGCAGCTGTTATCTCTCTGCTCTGGGTTTGGACCCTAAAAAAGATCTTCACCCGGTTTGATCACCATGTCTTCAGCTCCAGCGGTTATGCATTACATTGAAACCAAAGGAACACTTAGTGCCTTGGTGGGTAGCATGTTCTCCACTCAGCGCTAGGGATTCCCAGTTCGAATCCCAATCTGGGTGGAGTTTCCATGTTCTCCCCGTGTCTGCGTGGGCTTCCTCCGGGTTCTCCGGTTTCCTCCCACAGTCCGAAAACATGGATCAAGTCA
>JAFMOC010000058.1:1310000-1312500 GCA_019802505.1 Corydoras sp. C115 | reverse complement strand
CTTTTTTTGTGTTTGTGTATTAATGAGGTAGTGTGTGTGTTTGTGGTACTTTTTTTGTGTTTGTGTATTAATGAGGTAGTGTGTGTGTTTGTGGTACTGTGTGTGTGTTGGTTCATTAAGTTTTTTTGTGTTTGTGTATTAATGAGGTAGTGTGTGTGTTTGTGGTACTTTTTTTGTGTTTGTGTATAAATGAGGTAGTGTGTGTGTTTGTGGTACTTTTTTGTGTTTGTGTATTAATGAGGTAGTGTGTGTGTTTGTGGTACTTTTTTGTGTTTGTGTATTAATGAGGTAGTGTGTGTGTTTGTGGTACTTTTTTGTGTTTGTGTATTAATGAGGTAGTGTGTGTGTTTGTGGTACTGTGTGTGTGTTGGTTCATTACGTTTTTTGTTCTTGTGTATTAATGTGGTAGTGTGTGTTATTGTGTTTTAATGTGGATTTATGTGTGTGTGTGTGTGTGTGTGTGTGTGTGTGTGTGTGTGTGTGTGTGTGCAGGCCATCATGGCGGTGGCTCCGTTCCAGGCTATGAACAGATTCACTGAGGAGACAGTGTGTGTTTCACATCCCTCTTCAGTCAAACACAAACACATATGTCCGGCCATCTAATCCACACTATCTCTGCTGACCGCTGCCAAACACACTCCACTTTCTCCAGACATTTGCCAGCTCTTCCCGCATTCCTCCTGCTCCGCTTTCGTCCTGCTCTTCCTCTCCATCCTCCTCTTCATCCCCGCACGGCCGAAGTGGCGAGCACCTCGCCGGTTTACTTTCGTCGTCTTTCTCCACTTCCTGTGTCTTGCTCCCTGTGCCCCTTACGCCCACACGTCTTTCCTCCCCCATTTCTCACAGCTTCTCTCGCATTCTCTGGCTCCCTCGCTCTCCTTTCTCTCTTCGGGACGTGACTCCGAGCACAGGCATTGGGGCTTCTGCCAACACATTGGGGCAGTGTGACTAAAGATGCACACACACACACACACACACACACGGATACACAATGACCAACAAACAAGTTTAATGAAGCATTTATTATAAGCCTTTTTTAAAAGCCAAAGCCGCTTTGATCCCGCACGTCGTGTAATTAACATTATATAGACATAAGTATTGGGACGGTACATCTACAATGGATTACATAACATCCTATTCCAAATTGTTTCCTCTCTTTGCAGCTATAATAGCTTCCATTCCTCACATACGTCTTTCTATAAGATTTTGGAATGTGTTCGTACAGTTTACGTCCATCCAGAAGAGCGTTTGTGAGGTCAGACAGTGATGTTGGATGAGAGGATGAGAGGGCTTGCCTCACAGTCCCTGGTTTGATCCTAATCGAGGGCAGCATGGTGGTGGAGTGGTGAGTACATCCGCCTGTCAGTGCTGAGGATGGAGGTTCGTGTTCAAACTGGGGGTCTAGGTAGTTTTTTTTATGCTTCTGGTGTCTGCATAGGTTTTTTGAGGGTTCTCTGGTTTCCTCCCATAGTAAAAAAAAACATGGATCAAGTCAATTGAGTTCTCCAAATTGCCCCATATAGAGTGTGTCTGTGTGAGTGAGTATGTGCCCATTGATATATTGGCGCCCTGTGCTGGGTGTATCTGCCCAGTGCCCGAAACGTTCTCCCCTGGATGGGCATGGGGAACCCCCGTGACCCTAATAGAGGATAAACCGGAAGATAATGGATGGATGGAAGTTGCCCCTATCTAAATTTCCCCTCTATAGTGTGTGTGTCTGTGAGTGAGTGTGTGCCGAGTGATGTATTGGCACTCTGTCTGTGTCTATGTGTTGGAGTGCGTCATTGTGTGCGTGTGTGTGTGTGTGTGTGTGTGTGTGTGTGTGTGTGTGTGTGCGGGCCATCATGGTGGTGCCAGGGATGTGGGTTGTGCTTTTATGTTTCACGGTGTCCGCATAGGTTTTTTCCGGGTTCTTTGGTTTCTTCGGTTTCTTCCCACAATCAAAAAAACAAGGATTCAAGGTAAATTAGCTGCTATAAGTTGCCCCTATCTAAATTTCCCCTCTATAGTGTGTGTGTCTGTGAGTGAGTGTGTGCCGAGTGATGTATTGGCACCCTGTCTGTGTATTAGACTGCGTCACTGTGTGTTTGTGTGTGTGTGTGTGTGTGTGTGTGTGTGTGTGTGTGTGTGAGCGGGCCATTGTGGTGGTGCCAGGGATGTGGGTTGTGCTTTTATGTTTCCCGGTGTCCGCATAGGTTTTTTTTCCGGGTTCTTCGGTTTCCTCCCACAGTCAAGATAACAAGGATTCAAGGTAAATTAGCTGCTATAAGTTGCCCCTATCTAAATTTCCCCTCTATAGTGTGTGTCTCTGTGAGTGCGTGTGTGCCGAGTGATGTTTGCGTGTGTGCCGAGTGATGTGTGTGTGTGTGTGTGTGTGTGTGTGTGTGTGTGTGTGTGTGTGTGTGCATGTGTGTGTGTGTGTGTGAGTTGTGCTTTTATGTTTCCCTTTTTCCGCATGGTTTTTTCCGGGTTCTTCGGTTTCTTCCCACAGTCCAAAAAC
>JAFMOC010000058.1:1200000-1307500 GCA_019802505.1 Corydoras sp. C115 | reverse complement strand
ACACACACACACACACGTCTACATTATCAGTGGCTGGAAATAATCCAGTATAAAACTCATAGGGGACAATCACACACTGTTTATTCTTTAGCCAAACACTAGCCAGTTAGTCTTACTAATGGGAGCTCTAATCTCCTTTACCATGACATAAAGTTACTCTTCAGTACTCTCACACACACACACACACACACTTTCCCTCCTAATCACAAAAGACATACACACATATGCACCACATATGCATTAATCACATGCATTGTATCATTCCAGGAGGTTTTAATTCTTTAAAAACACACTTTTGGCAGCAAATATGCTGAAACACAACCTGAACATTCATTCATTCATTCAAATATCTCCCGCTTTATCCTCTATTAGGGTCGTGGTGGGGTTCCCCATGCCCATCCAGGGGAGAACATCTCGGGCGCTGGGCAGATACACCCAGGACAGGGCGCCAATCCATCGCTGGGCACACACTCACTCACACAGACACACTCTATATGGGGCAATTTTTTGAGAATTCAATTGACTTGATCCATGTTTTTGGACTGTGGGAGGAAACCGGAGAACCCGGAGGAAACCCACGCGGACACGGGGAGAACATGGAAACTCCACCCAGATGGGGATTCGAACCGGGAATCCCTAGCGCTGAGAGGAGAACGTGCTAACCACTAAGCCACCGTGCCGCCCCAACCTGAACATATTTATTTTTATAGTTCTTTTTTTTTTTTTTGGACTGTTCTACTTGAGTAGTGCAACCACACCCATTCGGTATTGTAAATCTCCAGATACACCCAAGACAGGGCGCCAATCCATCGCTGGGCACACACTCACTCACTCAAACACACTCTATATGGGGAAATTTTTTGAGAATTCAATTGACTTGATTCATGTTTTTGGACTGTGGGAGGAAACCGGAGAACCCGGAGGAAACCCACGCGGACACGGGGAGAACATGGAAACTCCACCCAGGTGGGAATTCGAACCGGGAATCCCTAGCGCTGAGAGGCGAACGTGCTAACCACTAAGCCACCGTGCCGCCCCAACTTGAACATATTTATTTTTATAGTTCTTTTTTTTTTTTTTTTTTTTTTTTTTTTAATAGTTTTTTTTTTTTTTTTTTTGGACTGTTCTACTTGAGTAGTGCCGCCACACCCATTCGGTATTGTAAATCTCCTGCAAGCATTCAGCAGCATATTAATGAGCGATTGATTTTATCTCTCAGTGCATCTCCTTAAGGCAGTGCTTCTCAAATAGTGGGGCGCGCCCCCCTGGGGGGGCGCAGTGCGGTGCCTGGGGGGGCGCATAACAAGAAATCACAGAGCAAGTGATATTAAGTGTACTGAACAAACCCTCAAGAGACAACATGGACAAATATTTAACAGAGATGAGGAGAGAAAGGCGGAGAGAGACGAAGATAACAAGAGCAACTAAAGTCAACCGAAAGTTAAAACGAGGAAAGTGTATGTAGCGCTTGGTTTCACGGTAACTAAAGGTGGGAGACGAAGAAAGACCGGTGTGTCTTCTGTGTCTTTAAATGTTGGCAGCGGACAGCGTGAAATAAATGAAGGCGTCACTTAAAGATATTACACCCCAATCACGCTGATAACCGCTTGAGTTTTTAATCGAAAACGTGACGCGTACAGCAAGCAATCATAACGCTTTATGAAAGCTACTGCAGAAAAGCTGTGCGCTGCAGAACGGACGCGTTGGAGACATTAGTTCTGATTTCCTTGTTTTGATTTAAAAAAAAAAACAGCACAAATTGTTGTATTGATTTTTGTTTTGTAGGTTAAAGTGTTAATAAATTGAGCTCCTCAATTCATTTTTCAGTATCAAATGCCAGTCAGTTCAAAAATATTTCTAGTTTAAATAAGGATTTCATTCGTTTCTGTTACAAACTAAAAAACAAAGTTAATAAAATTATTCTTTGTTCTAAGTTGATCTAAATTTATTTCTTTTTTTGTTTTCTTTATCTTTAATAAGGATACATTGAGGTGTACTTATAACAAATTTATAGACAAATCATACTACAGTGGGATTTTAAAAATACTTTTTCATCCCATTTTGTCATGTACGGGGGGGGGGGGGGTGAGTGTGCGTGTGTGTGGGGGGGGGGGGGCGCAAAAAGTTTTCTTCTGCCTAGGGGGGGCTTAACAGAAAATAATTGAGAATCACTGCCTTAAGGTGCTGTTATCCATGTTGGCAGTTCAAATAAATTATAAATTTGGGTCATTTAGCAGACGCTTTTATCCAAAGCGACTTACAAGGTGAGAACAGGGTTCATCACAACATCCCTGGAGCAATGAGGGTTAAGGGTCTTGCTCAAGGACCCACACTGGTAACTTCAGTGGACCTGGGATTTGAACCCCCAACCTTCAGATTGATAGCCCAACACCCTGACCACTGAGCTAACCCGCCCAGTTCATGCTGAATTCTACCAGCCACAGGATCGTCCTCCGGTCTGCGGGTTGTCTTTCATATTTTTGTCTTATATATTTCCATGTGGCCATGTGGCTTCCTCTCAGCACTAGGGATTCCCAAAACGTTCTCCCCTGGATGGGCATGGAGAACCCCCCCCGTGACCCTAATAGAGGATAAAGTGGAAGATAATGGGTGGATGACTGTACTTCGGGGCGACACAGTGGCTTAGTGTTTAACATGTTCTCCTCTCAGCACTAGGGATTCCCGATTCGAATCCCCATCTGGGAGGAGTTTCCATGTTCTCCCCGTGTCCGCATGGGTTTCCTCCGGGTTCTCCGGTTTCCTCCCACAGTCCAAAATCATTGATCAAGCAGTAGAAATGCTGCGTGTGAATATATCCCCCCCGATTGGCGTGGTACAATTAAGTGTTTTTGCATCGTCACAATAGCAAAGACACTGATACCAGAACAGCTTTCTATTTGATAGCTACAGTTTGTTGAAATATAGTAGCTATGTACATGTTCAACACATTGTTAATCACTCAATCTAGAGGTCACAAAGCTGGATGGAGCACGAAGTACCCACTGGGCAAAAATTGGGCATTGTTATAGCATGCCTTCCTATCAATCCTGTAATATATATATATATATATATATATATATATATATATATATATATATATATATATATATATATATATATATATATAGGCGGCACGGTGGCTTAGTGGTTAGCATGTTCTCCTCTCAGCATTGGGGATTCCTGGTTCGAATCCCCATCTTGGTGGAGTTTCCATGTTCTCCGACCATTATGTTCCGCTATATATATATATGTGTGTGTGTGTGTGTGTGTGTGTATATATATATATATATATATATATATATATATATATATATATATATATATATATATATATATATAGGCGGCACGGTGGCTTAGTGGTTAGCATGTTCTCCTCTCAGCACTAGGGATTCCCGGTTCGAATCCCCATCTGGTTGGAGTTTTCATGTTCTCCCCGTGTCCGCGTGTGTTTCCTCCGGGTTCTCCGGTTTCCTTCCACAGTCCAAAAACATGGATCAAGTCAAATCAGTTCTCCAAATTGCCCCATATAGAGTGTGTCTGTGTGAGTGAGTGTGTGCCGAGCGATAGATTGGCGCCCTGTCCTGGGTGTATCTGCCCAGCGCCCGAAACGTTCTCCCCTGGATGGGCATGAGGAACCCCACCGCGACCCTAGTAGAGGATAAAGCGGAAGATAATGAATGAATGGGGGGGGGGGAAATATATATATATATATATATATATATAAAAGCAGTGATTAACTGGCTGTGCCGTGTTGTGTGGCTTAATGAGTTAACTTTCAGGGGATTCATTTCCAGATATCCATGTACCAGCACACTTCTCACACTTTGAAAACGATGAGCAGATAAGACAGTGACACTCTCCACCTTTCACACTGTTAATGGAGCGTACTTGATGGTTTAAACCCATGTTCCCTGAAGGACACCGATCGCTTTGGAACAAAGTCCGAAGAGAGCTTTGCAACATACTCAACATTCTAAAGTCCACTCCAAGTTCCAGCTTTCAAAACCAACAAAGACAATCGCACCATAAAGCAACACTAAGGGTGGGTAGCTTGTTCTCTACTACACAGTGTGTTAATGTACACTTTTTGCTCTCCTACGGTCACAGGCTTGACTCCATCTGCTTCCCTGTGTATCACTATTCATTCTCCAGCTCTCATCAGGGACACCTTCAGAATCCCATATCATTTGTTCATCATCATATGTCTGTCAGTGCAGTGCGCATAAACTTCAGTTAATGAGAGTGAGCTGAATGATTGAGAAAGTAAACTGTGCTCGCGGTGTGTGCCATGTGTGCTGATTTTTACATGTCAGAAATGACTACAATTCTGTTACATTATTACAACAGCTGTACTGTATTACTCGCTGTGTATGGTGTGTGTGTGTGTATGTGTGTGTATGTGCACACACGTACATCACACATTATAGAGAGCAAAACCCACACTCGAATTGTAAAGATTTCTTTTTGATTCTTCAGATTTTTTTTTAGACGTTCTTAATTTTTTTATCTTTCGTAAATGAATATGTGCTGATATTTATAAGGGGTGGCAAAATTTATTATGGCATAATAGTATAACATTTAATAACTGGGATTAACCGCTATGTACCTTAACAGAGGCTGATGACAATAAAACATTTAATAATACTTTTCAAGCTTAACAAATGTGGGTTTTAAATGCCAGACGCATAGAAAGTTCATAAAAGTTGTTTTTTATGTCATGATGCATAAAATCAATGCATTATAATCACATTCATTAACTATAAAAGTATTTATGGTGCTTTATAACACTCTGTTAATGTACATAGATGTTCATAATCACACTCATAAAGTGTTATAACAATATGCCATAAGGCTTTATAACAAAAAGTGACATAATACATTATCCATTCATCCATTCAGAATTTTATGGATTCCTATCTTTTTCATTGTATATTAGGATTTTTTAAGTACTGGATTGTGATTTAATAGATACATTAAAATAATCTTATTTTTGTGTTTGTATTACCACTCCTATATTAGCTTCATCTAATATAGTGTGTATATTGTCTTCCACTGTCTTCCACTTTATCCTGTACTAGGGTCACGGTGGGGTTCCTCATGCCCATCCAGGGGAGAACGTGTCGGGCGCTGGGCAGATACACCCAGTACAGGGCACCAGTCTATCACTGGGCACACAGACACACACATAAACACACTCTATATGAGGCAATTTGAAGAATCCAACTGACCTTGATCCATGTTTATGGACTGTGGGAGGAAACCGGAGAACCCGGAGGAAACCCACATGGACACGGGGAGAACATGGAAACTCCACCCAGATTGGGATTCGAAAGGAGAATCCCTAGTGCTGAGGGGAGAACATGTTAACCACTAAGCCACCATGCCACTATATGTATATACTGTATATACACAGTATGTATATATATATATATATATTCATTCATTATCACCCGCTTTTCCTCTATTAGGGTCACGGTGGGGTTCCCCATGCCCATCCAGGGGAGAACGTCTCGGGCGCTGGGCAGATAGACCCAGGACAGGGCGCCAATCCATCGCTGGGTACACACTCACTCACTCACTCAAACACACTCTATATGGGGCAATTTTTAGAGAACTCAATTAACTTGATCCATGTTTTTGGACTGTGGGAGGAAACCGGAGAACCCGGAGGAAACCCACGCGGACACGGGGAGAACATGGAAACTCCACCCAGATGGGGATTCGAACCGGGAATCCCTAGCGCTGAGAGGCGAACGTGCTAACCACTAAGCCACCGTGCCGCCTATATATATATATATATATATATGTCTGGTAAAAAAAATCCCTTTTAAGCGGAAACTTGAAACCAATGAATTAACTAATTAGTAATAATTAATTAATTTGGTTTTCTATGGATAAATTACCTGTTTTGTACTAAATTTCATACAGAATTAATTTAAGATAAAGTAATTTAAAACAGGGCGGCACGGTGGCTTAGTGGTTAGCACGTTCGCCTCTCAGCTCTAGGGATTCCCGTTTCAAATCCCAATCTGGGTGGAGTTTCCATGTTCTCCCCGTGTCTGCGTGGGTTTCCTCCGGGTTCTCCGGTTTCCTCCCACAGTCCAAAAACATGGATCAAGTCAATTGAATTCTCCAAATTGCCCCATATAGAGTGTGTCTGTGTGAGTGAGTGTGTGCTCAGCGATGGATTGGCGCCCTGTCCAGCGCTCGAGACGTTCTCCCCTGGATGGGCATGTGGAACCCCCCCGCGACCCTAATAGAGGATAAAGCGGGAGATAATGAATGAATGAATGAATGAATGAATAATTTAACACAATATGGGGTGTTTTTTTAAATAAATAAATAAATAATATGTTTGCTTGTGTAAATTATTCATTCATTCATTCATTATCTCCCGCTTTATCCTTTGTTAGGGTCGCGGTGGGGTTCCCCATGCCCATCCAGGGGAGAACGTCTCGGGCACTGGGCAGATAGACCCAGGACAGGGCGCCAATCCATCGCTGGGCACACACTCACTTACACAGACACACTCTATATGGGGCAATTTTGAGAATTCAATTGACTTGATCCATGTTTTTGGACTGTGGGAGGAAACCGGAGAACCCGGAGGAAACCCACGCAGACACGGGGAGAACATGGAAACTCCACCCAGATGGGGATTCGAACCGGGAATCCCTAGCGCTGAGAGGCGAACGGTGTAAATTATTATTTTAAGAACTTTTCATAATAGCAGCTGGATTTGTGAATTCTAACCCGGTTGTTAACGTCTCCCTCAATAGGGAAGCATTTAGTCATTTTGTAATTTAAACGTGACAGCGAGGCACCTTCAAACAATACAAAGTCACCGGTGAGCGATGAATGAGCTTCCTCCACGAGGGGCACGAATGTCCCTCGGATGACGCACAGCGCTTTACAGAGAGCTAAAAATGAACACTCGAAAGGGGCCACGAAAGAGTGTATTAGTTTGTACAGAAATGTACACTTTGTATTTGAAACCCCCAAAGAGGTGGCGTTTCTAATCGGAGGCAGTGAAAATGATACGGGATTTTTTTTGACACATCAGCAAATCGCGCTGGTTTCTATGAGCTCTCTTAGCCCAGATAACTTTTGTTATTCTCCCAGTGACAGATGAACTCCTGTTCTCCATCCATGAATGCTCTCAGCTACTCAGAATGTCTCTCCCTGTCTTTCGAATAGATAATGACTGCATGCTCGGTGCCAGATGTCCTGGCAAGACTGAACTGGCAGCTAAAGAGGTCTGCAGAAACGAAACGTGTTCATCGGAATTAATATACAAGAAGACGAGCAGATTTCTACAGTTTTAAGAGCTGAACGCAGAGAATGATAAGGGGTTGGTGAGCTGTATGAGGTCTCGTGCAAAACATGTGAACATTCGAAATGTACAGGTCCTGAGGATCAAATTAACCAGATTATCCACAAAATATATCGAAATTATGAGTGGCACGGTGGCTTAGTTATTAGCAGGTTCTCCTCTCTGCACTAGGGATTCCCGGTTCGAATCCCCATCTGGGTGGAGGTTCCATGTCCTCCCCATGTCCACGTGGGCTTCCTCCGGGTTCTCCGGATTCCTCCCACAGTCCAAAAACATGAATCAAGTCAATTGAGTTCTCCAAATTGCCCCATATAGAGTGTGTTTGTGTGAGTGAGTGTGTGTCCAGCGATAGATTGGCGTTGTCCTGGGTGTATCTGCCCAGCGCCCGAAACGTTCTCCCCTGGATGGGCATGGGGAACCCTAATAGAGGATAAAGCGGGCGATAATAGATGGATAGATATATTGAAATTATATAGAGATTTTTTTCAACATTTTATATGAACCCGGTATTCAAAGTGCATTATAAACACATTTCATAAAGCTTTACAAAGTATTCATAATGCTTTATAATACTTGTCATAAGCCTTTGTTAACGTACATAGATGTTCATAATCATACTTATAAAGTCTTAAAATAATTTGGCTTTAAGGCGTCAGGAGTGTGATTTTAAACATCTCTGTACATTTACAGAGGCTTATGACATGTTATGAATACTTGTAATAAGCCTCCGTTAATATACATAGGTGTTCATGATCACAATTATAAGTCTTATAACAGAGTCTTGTAACAATTTGACATGAAGGCTTCTATGTTTAATCTATGTTTATTAACGGAGGCTTATGACATGTCTTAAAGTGTTATGAATACTTGTTATAAGCTTCCGTTAATCACACTTATAAAGTCTAATTGCAATATTAATATAATATAATTAATATAAATATATATATAATATAATTATATATAATATAATTAATATAATATAATATTAAAAAATTATATTGGGTTTCTTAGTGGTTTGGCATGTTCTCCTCTCAGCGCTAGGGATTCCCGGTTCGAATCCCCATCTGGGTGGCGTTTCCATGTTCTCCCCATGTACGCGTGGGTTTCCTCCGGGTTCTCTGGTTTCCTCCCACAGTCCAAAAACATGGATCAAGAATTCTCCAAATTGCCCCATATACAGTGTGTCTGTGTGAGTGAGTGTATGCCCAGCGATAGATTGGCGTCCTGTCCTGGGTGTATCTGCCCAACGCCCCCAAACATTCTCCCCTGGATGGGCATGGGAACCCCCCCCATGTGGATAATGGATGAATGGATAATGTTATGTCACTTTGTGTTATAAAGCCTTATGGCATATTGTTATAACTTTTTATTAGTGTGATTATGAACATCTATGTACATTAACAGAGTGTTATAAAGCACCATAAATACTTTTATAGTTAATGAATGTGATTATAATGTATTATAAATTCCATAATCATAGAAAGTGTTCATAGTGGTTGAAAATAAATGGCAATTGAAAATAATTACCACCGGCCTAAACTGTAATACACACACACCTACACACACACGCACACACACACACACACACACACACACACACACACACACACACACACACACACACACACACACACACACACCTACACACACACACACACTACGTTTACTCCTGCTGCTTACCCATAGCAAACACACAGCAGTAGACACATCAACCACTCCAGTCAACACATTTATACATTTATTATGATCCCTTCTAATACACCCCCCATCACACACACACACACACACACACACACACACACACACACACACACTTCTAACACCGATCTGCTCGTCGGTACCTTGCACTGTGGTAGGTTCTTTCACTCTTACCCCAGCCAGATCGAATAATGTTGAGATCAGAGCTCTGTGGGAGCCATACCATGTATTGTAGGACATTCTGTTCCCCTTTTTACTGATTATAGTTCTTTATGACTTTGGCTGCATGTTTGGGGTCATTGTCATGCTACAGACTGAAATCTGTAACCAATCAGACGCCTCCCTTACATGCAAGTTTCTGTTAAACATCTAAACTGCCTACAACATTTGCACAGTTCTATACATGTACTTAGAGTCTTAAGGTCGTTCATTTAATTCGGGTAACAGGATATACTGTCTGATGCATAAGTTTGGATACTGCTGTTAAATGACATATTTTGTTGATTTTTTTTTTTGAAAAGTGACCACATCCTCCATTTAAAGTTCAAATAAATTTAATTATATAAAGTTTTTTTGGTACATTGTTCACCGCATCGTTGCTTTTTTTTTTTTTTTTAAAGCCAAAGCAACAGTGGAAAGGAAAAAATCTTGTTCAAGACAGCCCATCCATCCATTAACCCTTTATCCTCTACTAGGGTCACCGGGGGGGTTCCCCATGCCCATCCGGGGGAGAACGTTTCTGACGCTGGGCACACACACAAACACACTATATGGGGCAATTTTTCATTCATTCATTCATTCATTCATTCATTATCTTCCGCTTCATCCTATATCAGGGTCGCGGGGGGGGTTCCCCATGCCCATCCAGGGGAGAACGTTTCGGGTGCTGGGCAGATACACCCAGGACAGGGCGCCAATCTATCGCTGGGCACACACTCACTCACACAGACACATACACACTCTATATGGGGCAATTTGGCGAACTCAATTGACTTGATCCATGTTTTTGGACTGTGGGAGGAAACCTGAGAACCCGTAGGAAATCCACGCGGACACGGGGAGAACATGGAAACTCCACCCAGATTGGGATTCGAACCAGGAATCCCTAGCACTGAGAGGTGAACGTGCTAAACACTAAACCACCGTGCCACCCTATGGGGCAATTTGGAGAATTCAATTGAGCTTGATCCATGTTTTTGGACTGTGGGAGGAAACCGGAGAACCCTGAGGAAACCCACGTGGACACGGGGAGAACATGGAAACTCCACCCAGATTGGGATTCCAATCTGGAATCCCTAGCGCTGAGAGGAGAACATACTAACCACTAAGCCACTGGTTCCAGACAGCCATGGTGCTTAATTTATGGATTTTGTATGTTCTCTCTTGTATGTTTTTGATGTATATGGAAATATTTAATTGGAATGTAATGTACCTGAGAACTGATCACTCACAATTTTACAATTTTAATTTAAAGAACTGCATACAGAGTCCAGTTTATAACATTTTACTTGCCCTACTTTCCTACGTCCACACCCTTAATATCTTTGTAACAGTAATATGTGCTTAGTTGGCAGCACATGTGCACTCGAACGCCCCACTTGGATCTAACTGTTGCCCACTGCTTGAGGAGCGATGGCCTCATCGGCACAGAATGCACCGTTACTCTTCTCCATTTCTCTGAAAGCTCATGGGCAAACGGTCATTGACCTCCACTCATGTAAATGTAAACGAAAACGTATTCCTCCTTCGCGTCGATTGACCTGTCTGTCTGTGCATGTCGCTCTCATGGACTGCACTTGTTGACAAGTTGGACGAGTGCGTGATTGGCATCACCTGTCTCTTTATACCCTTTGACATTAGCAAGCCTGAACCAGGCAGTGGCACCACTTGCTGCCCGACACCAGACACCTCTGACCCCTTTGGCATGTTATTAAAGATTTCCCTGTGGCATAATCAGTGGAAATGCAATGAGACAAACACTGAAAAGTGACCACCAGGCTCATCATAAGGAACATATAGCATAACACCTTTTAGCTCAAATAGGATGGTCATCTTATTCCATAAAATGTTCTGTAACATTATCCGCTTATATGACATGTCAATATAATTACTCACAGCTACATTAAGTTTTGTTTTTTTAGCAGAAGTGTAATAATATTAGCCAATTCCTGAATTAACTAACTACACAGATATATTCCTATAACGTTGGGAGCATAAAATTGTCCAAAATGCACGACTAGTAGCTTGATGTTATGCATGGACTGGAAAAAACGCCATCCATCCATCTTCCCCATGCCCATCCAGGGGAGAACGTCTCTGGCGCTGGGCAGATAGACCCAGGACAGGGCGCCAATCTATCACTGGGCACACACTCACTCACACAGACACACTCTATATGGGGCAATTTGGAGAATTCAATTGACCTTAATCCATGTTTTTGGACTGCGGGAGGAAACCGGAGAACCCGGAGGAAACCCACGCAGACACGGGGAGAACATGGAAACTCCACCCAGATTGGGAATCGAACCGGGAGTCCCTAGTGCTGAGAGGAGAACGTGCTGACCACTAATCCACCATGCCGCCCTGAATAAAACACATTAAAAAACACATTTAAACACATTAAAAAATAGTTTACTATTGACCTAACTTTTGTTCATTAGTGTATTTCTTTAATATATTAAATATTAATATTAAATATTCATTCATTCATTCATTATCTTCCGCTTTATTAGGGTCGCGGGGGGTTCCCCATGCCCATCCAGGGGAGAACGTTTCGGGCGCTGGGCAGATACACCCAGGACAGGGGGGCAATCTATCACTGATTATTAATAAATATAAAATATTTAAATCCATCCATCCATCCATTATCTTCCACTTTATCCTACCATGCCCATCCAGGGGAGAACGTCTGGGCAGAACACCCAGTACAGGACGCCAATCTATCACTGGGCACACACTCACTCACTCACACACACACACACTCTATATGGGGCAAATTGGAGAATTCAGTTGACCTTGACCCATGTTTTTGGACTGTGGGAGGAAACCAGAGAACCTGGAGGAAACCCACACGGACACGGGGAGAACATGGAAACTCCACCCAGAGAACACTAAGCCACCGTGCCGTCTTTATTTAAATACAAATTATATATATATATATATATATATATATATATATATATATATATATATATATATATATATATATATATATATATATATATATATATATATATATATATATATATATATATATATATATATATATATATATATATATATATATATATAGGCGGCACGGTGGCTTAGTGGTTAGCACGTTCGCCTCTCAGCGCTAGGGATTCCCGGTTCGAATCCCCATCTGGGTGGAGTTTCCATGTTCTCCCCGTGTCCGCGTGGGTTTCCTCCGGGTTCTCCGGTTTCCTCCCACAGTCCAAAAACATGGATCAAGTTAATTGAGTTCTCTAAATTGCCCCACATAGAGTGTGTTTGAGTGTGTGAGTGTGTACCCAGTGATGGATTGGCACCCTGTCCTGGGTGTATCTGCCCAGCGCCCGAGACGTTCTCCCCTGGATGGGCATGGGGAACCCCACCGCGACCCTAATAGAGGATAAAGCGGGAGATAATGAATGAATGAATATATATATATATATATATATATTTTTTTTTTTTTTTTTTTTTTAATACTTTTTTTCTTATATATTAGATAGTTTAGAAGTCAGGACAGAAATAAATGTATTAGTTGAATTTCAGGAGTCAGGACGGTATAAAATGCCTGTCCCAATCTGCACAAACTGGCTTCAAACCACAAAGTACACGATATTTGGCTGTAGCCCTGAAAAAGACTAGAGTTTTCAGGCTTTAGGTGCTGTCATTTTGTAATATTAATTCAGATGAAGCTCCTGGAATCTCTCCTCCAGTCTGCCCCTACTTGTTTTTATAAACTTTTTATGACTTCATTACAGCTCTTGACATTGGACTGCGTTTTTCCCTTTTTTTTTCCCCCCCTTCACAATAAGCTACACGTGGCAGAGTCCACGATGCCGTCCAGGATTATGTTTCTAATCTTTTCATAAAATATGCTTCTGCAGTTCATTTGGCTCTTTCCAGATCCCGTATTTAGCTCTTAGTGGGGACCTTTGATTCTGAATAATGTGGCTATGTGAGGGTACATCATGGGGTCCCATCATAATTTCATTAGCACAGCATGAAAAACAAGTTTGTAGTCCCGAGGTTAAAGTAAGGGCTGGGGTAATTCTACCGAAATCGTCTTTCGGAATTTACTCCGAGAGGCAGCAAGCGTTCGTCTGTGTGTCTGCGACCTCAGAATTGTCCTGAAGAAATTCTTGAATAGGTCTTGCTGACAGAGTAATTGATCGGGTTTATACTTAGGGTAGACCTTTTGGGG
The DNA here is from genome assembly GCA_019802505.1 of Corydoras sp. C115. Classification (NCBI taxonomy): domain Eukaryota; kingdom Metazoa; phylum Chordata; class Actinopteri; order Siluriformes; family Callichthyidae; genus Corydoras; species Corydoras sp. C115. Next base: position 1,294,061 of record JAFMOC010000058.1, on the reverse strand, counting down.
AGATTTATGACATTTATTCCAACCTTTCCATTGCGTCTCTCCCGCTCACCCCTACTTGAAATCGGGGCCGACGGAGATTCCAGCACTAGCCCTCAAACACATGTCCTACACTCCAGCCTGTCAAACGTAATTATTGTATCAGCGGAAACAAACACGTTTCCGCCGTTTAGAACCCAAGACGGAAAGAACGCTCCATGTTGGTGAAACTCTTAATTCATTTTATTGTAAAATTGATTTCGTATACAAATGCAAAACTTTCACGATGGCTTTTAAGACAATTAAAAGCCCGGACGTACAATAAAAATACACCACATTTGAATTTACAAAAAAAGAAAAAAATTATTTAAAAAAAAACAAAACAAAAAAACAAATGGTCATGCAATAAATACATTCATTTCACTAGAAATCGTATGGAAAATCGAAAAACAATATCGACGATGTAGAGAAAAATACTGCCGTCTTAACTGTATTGCTTTCTTACTTTCGAAGACTCTTTCAAGGAGGCACTTTAAAGTGGCGGCTTTAACTTCGTCGTGTCTGTGAAAGGTTCAGAACAAGAAGAAATGATGTTCGCCGGAATCAACGCACTGATGCCGGTGTAGTATTTGGGTGAAATGCACTGGGAACATCCACATTCCGATCTTTAGGTCAGTAACTGATTCAGGCCATCGTTAAGAATCTGCGTTCTAAGCTGGCTGTCCCCGTTAACGAACCCATTATGAATCGTGTGTGTGTGTGTGTGTTTTACGATGTGCCCATGCAGTGTAGGTGTTTACATCTTCCAGCGGTCTGCCCGAGAGGTCCGTGTGATCTTCCTGTTTGTTCTTCACCCCATCAGTAACGCAGCCTGCTGTTTATTAACGACTTTTAAAACTCAGCTCGACACTCCAAAAGGAGCTGGGTAGCCTAATTAAATCTGACCTAATCTGGAACAGGGAGAAGTGACAGGGCCGCCTGCCATCCAGCTGTGTGTGTGTGTGTGTGTGTGTGTGTGTGTGTGTTGGGCGTTTGTAATCATGCATAACTATCAGCCCTGAGATAAAATCAGGCAATTCTGCTCGGTTTTATACCTCTTGTTAACCTCGCCTTTGTTTACGTGTTTATTTGAATTCCCCCAGCAGGCTGATCTAAAGCCCCTCCGCTGCCAGAACCTCCAGTCACTGTGGACAGCGCCGCAGGGTTCGATTCTTCTTAATAAGCCAGTGCGCCTGATCTAATCTGATGATCTGGACTCGCTCGGCTCTGTCCGTTTCGGCCGTCGAGTGAACGGCGGGGCGAGCGCTCCAAGCTAAACACCTCGGAGGAGTCACTGACAGCCCACCGAGAGTCTGTTCTTGTCATGGGAAGATGGGGTAGTAATTTGATGGCTGGTAACGTGAGAACCACAACCGAAGCACAAGCTTGAAATGAAAACACAAAGCCGTTCACTACCGCTAAGTGCTTGTTGAATGCCACTCCACTGGAACGCTTGGCCAGGACACCTGAAAGAACTTTGACCCGGCTTCAAAATTCCGAGCTGTGACTCTGATTGTCCTTCTATGAACTCTGGGTTTGACTTTATACAACTAACAGGCTTTCTATTTTACATTCCGTCTTTCATTTCCCTTTTTTTTTTTTTTTTTTTAAATCTTCCAGGGTGGTTGTCCTTTATCAAATCGCCAAACTTCTAAATAGCAATGTCGGAACCTATAACAACATCCAGCCAGTTTTGCCCCACGGTGGATCGTAACACATGCGTTTGCATTTACCATGGAACCGAATCAGGGCGTGAAGAAAAAGAAAAGTATTTGTTCGTGTAAACATTTAGACAACTGTCTTCTTCTGCAAGAAGAACAGCTGGACGCCACTTCAACAGAGAAGCGAGGCTGTGGGCGACTGGACGGACCTCTGGGTCAGCATGTGGGATGCCGGGGAAACGGCTCAAAGGGTTCGATCGGACCGGGACAATAAGGCATAAGGCATGGGACGGGGCCGAGGGAGTGTCACCCGAGCGGCGAGACTATTGGAACCGTGCAGCCGCTAAGCAAGAACAATCACGAGGCGATGATTTCTCCAGAAATATGCCCTCTTTATGAGTCAATGTGAAACAGCTGGATGCAATAAAATGTCTCAAGCACTGCAAGCTCTAGCATATGATCTATCCCTCGGTCCTCCTGCTGAGGAAAAGCAAATGGACAGGTGCATCAGAGGTCATTACCCAACAAGCCAAGCTCCATACGGGTTGGGCCGGGACCACATGTTCAGAGAATTTCCAACGTCCCTTCAAGTCAAGTCAGTCTCCACATCGATTCACAGTCAATAAAGACAAATAATTAAGTAGAACCAGAACGCCGAATCACGTGTTGTTTATAGAATCTTCATCTTATGGTTAAGGCCCGACTAAGAATGACTTTCGTATGTCCTCTGTGAGATTATCTCAGCACCACGCAAGTAAAGCTGACATTTATGAACCGAGCCATCAGGAAGAAAACCTCCAGTGTGACCACAATGGCCTTCTTTTAAACACCCAGAGTGATGCAGTAATATGCTTTTGATTTGGCTGTTTATACATTCAGTGAGCACTCTCTCTGCTGAGTAGATTCCAGCCACATAAACTTTAGGGCTGGCTTCAGTAAGCTTTGGTTTCTGCCCTGACCGAGGGAGCTTCCTCAGACTGAGAGGAATATTTCTTTTGGATCGGTTTATAAAATATGGTTAGTGCAGTGTATTGTTCCACATATTTCTCTTCATCCATCCAAGCTTTGCTTTTTCTTTTTTTTTTTTTACTTTTTTTTTTGCACTTGGCTAACTCTCAGGATAAGAAGAGTGACCAGAGAGTTAACAACTTTCTGTAAACTGTCAAACACTGTCCGTATCCAGAAACGAACAAAAAAAAAAGGACCACGGAAGATAAAAACGTAATGAGCACCTAACCTCAGAGAGGCCGGAGTTTGCGTTTCGTTTCTGAATGGAAAGCCGTTAAAGACTTCCACAGACAGGACAATAGTTGGAGTCCTCATTCTAACCTTTCCCTTTCTCCCTCTCCTGGCATGTTTTTTTTTTTTTTTTTTTTTTTTTTTGCTTGCTCACTCTAGGACAATCTGGCTTTTACTAAAACCACACTACATATCCTGTCGAAGACTGCTACCACTGAGCCAAACGTTGACTTCTCTCAGCCTACGTTTGCATCATTTCCTAAAGCATCCACATGTGCGCTTCTCTTGGGGACGGAGTACTAATCTCACCTCGCAAATGAGTACATGCTCTATTATCCTGCAAATCCCCGCCTGTCTGGAAAGTCGAAAAGCTCCAAATGGTAATGGCAATGGGCTCATCATCTTTTTTTTTTTTTTTTTTTCTTCTATTATACTAAATCAGCGTACTTCAACCTATTTATTTTCTGTGTTTTAGAATGTTTACCATCAATCCTCTCGCTGTTATGAGAAACCGTGGATGTATGCAATGCATAACTCTGGAATAACGTCTGAATTTCCACTTTCCCATTAAAGAGCGGTGAGAAGATGCAGCTTCTGTCTATGGCTCAAGCATGCATGTTTCTAGTAAGTGGTCTGATAACCAGTGTATACAAAGCCTAAATGGAAATCCAGCACGGTTCCGCTGCCAAATTCTCAGTTGAGCGTCTCTCAGACACACCCCGAACGTGGGTCAGTCAACTTTTAAAACTATGCTCCTTCCTTACCAACTTAACCAAGTGTTTATAGTGCCGAGGAGTTATTGATAAACACGAGACAATTCATATACAGCATATTAATCACCAGTAAGGATTAATGATGCACTCTGGTATTGCTCTGGGCCATGTGTTTGGAGCTGTACTGTATTCACGTTAGAGCGCAATCAGAAATGGGTTCGGGTTGGGTTTTTTTTTTTTCTGCATTTTTCACAAACGTACTTTAAATATTCGTATGTTTGGCAAAATGTATGTTGCAAGTCACCATGTTCTACCACCGTATACTTTGAGACATGAGAGAAAAAAAACAATTGATTAAGCTTATTAAAAAAAAAAATCATTGTTAACAATTACATTTTCATCTTAAGACATTGGCAATAGGAACACGTTCTTGTTATCAACACAGGTTTTAAGAGGACAGGTCTCCCTTCATATTGTACGTGAGTATATGTGTGTACGCTAAGCTATTGCTGAAGCTTCGTGTCCCCATACTGAGATGGGTCAGGTCCTGAGGTAAGCACCAGTTTCACTGTACTTTGGTTAAAAGTGTCGCGCAAGAGCGAAAGAAAAGAACATCAAATGTTACCAAAGGAAACCATCTGGATAGGATGACATGTTACAGCGTAAAGTCTCTAAGAGGCAGAGCACTACACTTGCCCCTGACACCTGCTACAATATATTCAGTATATTCACTTAAGACTGGGATGGTTTTAGTCACGTCACAGTGCATTCCTTGTTTTAGTAAGTCTTCACATTCACCTGTTGAGGTCGTAATTGTCAATAGTGGTCAACGAGTTCCCAGGAGATATTAGGAAACGCTCAAAAGTGTTCGATAATTTGGGAAAAACAGAAGCCCGGGAATTAAAGCAAGTGTAAATCCAGAGCACATGTAGGTCACAGGACTGTTGCAGGCATGAAATTTGGGATCGGGCTGACAGACAGTGCAAACGGTCTGAGAGAATTGGGGATTTCACAGGGCTTATCCTGAGGAGAGCAGCTGCGGCGAGCGTGCCGAGCTCTAGCCATGCTATCAGCGTCAGAAAGCACCATATATCTAATCTTCACGGCTGCCACATTAACAGCTCCGCATGTTTAATGAGATGGAGTAGCTTCACAACTAAGCCTGTGCGACTCTCTTTGGCATGTGCTGTGATTATGGAAGCTTACTCTAAACCCTGTTAGATCCATTATTTATCCGCCGATGTTGACTACTTGGATTGAATTTATATACACTAGATCTGGAAATAGGGTGCTTTTGCGTCGACCGCCGTTTGTTTGGCTTCGCTTCTGCTCTCGGCTCGCTCCGATATGTTCGCTGTGTTCTCCTGAAGCAAGCTGGGGCTACATGCGCCATTGTGAGTATCACCACGTTTTAAAATGGCAACCCTGGACTTAGTCTGTCTTAAGAAACAGAAGGATATATGACTTCACGTACATGGATCACTGAATGTGCAGCTTTTTTTTTAGATCACCTGTTTCAAGGCACTAGGTTTAACTGATAACTGGGATCATCAGGCACAGGGGTGATTAAATCAGTCTTTGACTCTTTGGGGTTTTTGTTCAAGAGAGATTTGCATATATTTAACAAACATATAATTACTGCAATGTTCTGTTTAAAAAAAAAATAAAAAAATAAAAAAAAAGGTTAAATAACTTTACCAAAGTGCTGCAAGTAATAGTGACTTTATGTAATTACATCGTTTGTGGCCCAGGAAGTCAGGACGCTGGCGAGGAGCTCGACATTTTGCAAAAGATTTTGAAGATATGGCTTATTCAGAGGTCCAATAGTTCCTACTCCATCCTGGACAGAGGCCCAGATTTAAAATGTGCTTTACCTTTTTTCTATATACATTAGTTAAACATGGTACAGAGCTGATGTTTGGGATCTCATTTCTTTTTTCCAAACTTATTTTCTATAAATCTGCATTATAAGCAGATTCATTATGCATTATAAGCACATACACAAAGATGTATTTAGTATTCGTAATGCCCTATAACACTTGTCGCATGCCTATGTTAATGTACATAGATGTTCATAACCAAAGTGTTATACATAATGTGACATAATGCATTATAAAACATCTATTTTAACTTTTTATTAACTTTATTGTTGAGAGCAGTGTCATAAAGCTTTATAACAAGTTTTGTTTAAAAAATGTCTCCACTGGAAATGTCTACAAAATTAAGACTCTAAAGTTCATATAATTTCATAATAATAATAATAATAATAAAAAAAATAAAAATAAAAAAATTATATATATATATATATATTATATATATATATATATATATATATATATATATATATATATATATATATATATATATATTATATATATATATATATATATATATATATATATATATATATATATATATATATATGCTCTCATAATCTCATAAAAAAGACTGCATTAATAATTGTACTTAATGACTATACAGTAATAAGTTTATATAACAATGCATTATGTACTTTGCACTTTGTGTTATAAAGCCTTATGTCATATAACACTTTATAACTGTGATTATGAATAATTGTGTACATTAATAGAGGCATATGACAAACATTGTAACACATTATGAATACTTTTTGAAGCTTTATGAATGTGGTCTATAATGCATTTTGAATCCCAGATTTATAGAAAGTGTTAACCTTATTTTCTTTGGCTTTTACATACTAAAAAAAAATAAATATTTTTTTTTCTGAAATTGACTCATTGGCTTCAAAACTTTGGACATGTTTTTTTTTTTTTTTTTAAAGCTGAATACTGCACTGTTAGTTTTTTTTGTGTTTTTTTTTTTTTGTATCAATTATAAATTACACGTTTCTCCTTTTACAATTTTCGTTAAAGGTACGTCCTGCTGAATGTGAGCGGGAAGGCACGTGTTGGAGGTTATTGCAGCCAGTCCCCTTCCTCCTGTCTCTGAAGTGCAGGTTCAAAGTTGAGGTGAAGGCTTCAAAAGAAAAAAAAAAGAAAAATGCGGTAGGCAGCATACAAGCTTTCAGTTTGGGGCCCCAGAGTCTTGCTGCCGTAGGAGCTGGTGGTCTCCTCTCTAGCTGGGGGAGTAACGGTCGATGGATCGCGGCTCTGTGGAAAGCTGCTGGGAGGCGGGTGGCAGCGGCAGGACCTCCATCTTGTCGTGAGTGAGGCCCAGGTGTTCTGCAGTCAGTTTGGACAGTGGATAGAGGCTCTCCATGGCTTTGGCGTCGGCCAGCAGCTGCTGAGAGGCATGCGTGAGGAACTCCGAGGCCTTCTCCTGTTTCAGCCCCAGGTGTTCGGCCGCGTATTTGCTCAGGGGGTAGATGCCCTCGGAGAAGTCGATCTTCAGTTTGCCATCGGGGATGAGTCCCCCACCGGCCCCTCCGGTGCTGTGCATCTTCATGTGACTGATGAGATTCCGCTGCTGGGCGAATTTGCCGCCGCACACCTGGCACTCGTAGGGCTTCTCGCCCGAGTGAATGCGCATGTGCTCCGTGAGCCTGTACTGCCGTGTGAATCGCATGCCGCAGGCGTCGCAGGCGAAAGGTTTCAGGCCTAAATGGCTGCGCATGTGGCGGGTCATGGTGCCACGCTGGGTGAACTTCTTGCCGCATATGCTGCAGGGGTACGGACGGGTCAGCCAGTGGGTCTTCTCGTGTTGCCGTAGGGTGGCGGGGTCTTTGTAAGTCTTGTCACAGGAGGCGCAGCGATATGGCCGGATCATCTCCCCGATGCCTATAGAGTGGAGGGTCTGCCCGGTTTTGGTTTCAAGGAATGGACTGTGTATGTTGTTGGTGCTGTTGAGACCCGTGGGTCCGTTGGCGTTGGCGGCTCGGTCGGTGCAGTTGCCATTGCTGCCGTCCAGCTCGCCGCTGTGGTTGAGATCCTCCTCGGCGTGGGTCTCCACGTGAGCGTTGAGCTGCTCAGAGCTGGGAAAGCCTTTGTCACACGGGATACACACATACAGGTTATCGCCGAAGCTTGGCTCATAGGGAATGTGATATCGTTCGCGAGGCGACGGCCGCCCCTCACTGCTACCGGTTTCCTCGCTTCCTGTGCCATTCTCATCCTCCCCATCGCAGGCCACGGCTCGGTCGTATCCTCGGCCCCGGTGGTTCGACTTCTCCTCTCCGTTTTTGTGATGATTCAGATGCTGGTGGTGGTGGTGCGACTCTTTGTCGTGCTCGACCATATCTCTGCTGTCCTCGTCATCATCTTCCTCGTCTTCGTCCTCCACGCTGTAGGGCTGAGGTTCGTTTTTCACCCAGCGGTAAATCCCCGTGGCATCCCTGCTGCGCTCCACCGGTTCGTCGGCGTTGTCTGGACTGGTGTGGCAGGGGTACGTCTCCTGGCCTTGAGCGCTCGATCGCTGCAGGGAAGGGAGGTGGGGGATGGAGCTGAGGAGCGGGAAGGAGCGTGGAGTTAGAGAAGTGGCGTCATGTCCGGCCTCTATCTTGCCAGGCCCATTGGATGGGCTAAGGAGCGGGCTGGTGTGTCGGCTCAGTTCAGCTTCTGCTTCTTCACTGGGGTGACCCAGCTGTTGGGACCCGGGGCTTTTCTTCGACAGATCCAAACCATATATAGGTGAACAGTTACTGTCAGCAGAGGGCAGACACAGGCCTGGCTGCTGAGGCAGACCCGATTGCACATGTGCATAGGGTTGTGGGCCCTGTGTGGGGGCTGGAGCGTAAAGCTCACCAGCATGAGGGGGCAAGTGGTGGGGTAGGTCCTCCAATGTCGGGCCTCGTGTGCTTATCATCCCACCAGGAAAGCAGGGCTGGATAACCGGAGTGGACACCCGCAGCCGTCCCCCAATCACCCCTCCGGGACTCATTTTATTGTAAGGCAGAAACCCATGTGTGGGTCGTAAGTGGTATTTCCCGTTCCTTTTTAACTTCTTCTTGCACAGAGCCACCAGGTCCAGCAGTTGTAAATAGCTGGCGGCTGCCAGAACTGCCCCTATGCTGGGCTCTGTAGGAGAGGTCGGGTCGCCCTCGCTTAACCGTCCCGTGTAGATGTAGTCGAGGATAACTCGGAAGACCCCTGGGCTCACCATCTCATGGTCCAGGTTGATGAGGTTGTCATGGACAACGAGGGATTTAAGGTAGAGGCTGCTGGCGGCGAGAATGTTCTTGTGAGCACGGAATAATGCATTTTGAACCACTATGATGACGTCACACAGGAAGCCTTTAGTGCGTTGCGTGTTGAGTTGCAGGAGGAGATGCCTAGCATGACTTGGGACTTCCATGGCATCCAGCATTGTCTTTAGTCCACCACCTGTAGCAGCAAACAGATAAATACAAACTATAAGCTTTATGATCGCTATGAGATCGGACAGTCCAACAGATTGGACTTGATGCATAATTCACCAAATACCTAAACAGTCTCTGTTAACAGACCTCAACGTCTAAGTCCTAAACAACAGACAGCAAATATATTAAACACAATCATATTAGGGGCGGCACGGTGGCTTAGTGGTTAGCATGTTCTCCTCTCAGCACTAGGGATTCCCGGTTCGCATCCCAATCTCGGTGGAGTTTCCATGTTCTCCCCGTGTCCGCGTGGGTTTCCAAATTGTGTGTGTGAGTGAGTGTGTGTCCAGCGATAGATTGGCGTCCTGTCCTGGGTGTATCTGCCCAGCGCCCGAAACGTTCTCCCCTGGATGGGCATGGGGAACCCCCCCGCGACCCTAATAGAGGATAAAGCGGAAGATAATGAATGAATGAATTAATGAATGAATGATCATATTAGAGGGCGGCACGGTGGCTTAGTGGGCAGCACGTTTGCCTCTCAGCGCTAGGGATTCCCGGTTCGAATCCCCATCTCGGTGGAGTTTCCATGTTCTCCCCGTGTCTGTGTGGGTTTCCTCCGGATTCTCCGGTTTCCTCCCACAGTCCAAAAACATGGATCAAGTCAATTGAGTTCTCCAAATTGCCCCATATAGAGTGTGTCTGTGTGAGTGAGTGTGTGCCCAGCGATGGATTGGCGCCCTGTCCTGGGTCTATCTGCCCAGCGCCCGAGACGTTCTCCCCTGGATGGGCATGGGGAACCCCACCGCGACCCTAATAGAGATAATGAATGAATGAATGATCATATTAGGGTGAATATCAGAATCAGAATACTTTATTAATCCTCGGGGGGAATTTTGTACAAAAGTTTGTACAAATGCTCCATTAGTTGTGTTTATATATACAAAAGGGGAAGTAAAAAGTTAACAATAAGTGCAGTAAAATGACACTAAAAGTACCAAAATACCCAATAATGTAAAAGTAAAGTGGCATGTGTACAGTATGTAATATCTGTTAAATTTATCTATCCATTATCTTCTGCTTTATATGGAACTAGGGTCGCGGGGGGGTTCCCCATGCCCATCCAGGGGAGAACGTTTCAGGCGATGGGCAGATACACCCAGGACAGGGCGCCAATCCATCACTGGACACACACTCACTCACACAGACACACTCTATATGGGCCAATTTGAAGAACTCAATTGACTTGATCCATGTTTTTGAACTGTGGGAGGAAACCGGAGAACCCGGAGGAAACCCACGCAGACACGGGGAGAACATGGAAACTCCACCCAGATTGGGAATCGAACTGGGAATCCCTAGTGCTGAGAGGAGAACATGCTAACCACTGAGGCACCGTGCCACCCCTGTTAAATTTTTAAAAAATTAAATATAGTGCACTGTGTGGCAGAAGGAGAATAATATTATATCATACATTTGAGGGTGGCTTAGTGGTTTAGCATGTTCTCCTCTCAGCACTAGGGATTCCTGGTTCGAATCCCAATCTGGGTGGAGTTTCCATGTTCTCCCTGTGTCCGTGTGGGTTTCCTCCGGGTTCTCCGGTTTCCTCCCACAGTCCAAAAACATGGATCAAGTCAATTGAATTCTCCAAATTGCCCCATGTAGAGTATATCTGTGTGAGTGAGTGTGTGCCCAGTGATAGACTGGTGCCCTGTCCTGGGTGTATCTGCCCAGCGCCCAAAACGTTCTCCCCTGAATGAACATGGGGAACCCCACCGTGACCCTAGTACAGGATAAAGTGGAAGATAATGGATAGATGGATGGATTAAACATTTGAATAATTATCATGATTATGTTATTGCACATTAAGTTGTTGAGTTAACAGACTGATGGGCACAGGTATGAATGACCTCCTGTGGGACTCTTGTGGTGCATTTGGGGGAATAATGGATTAGTACATAACTATGAGTAGCAAAAGTATGTAAACCCTTTATCTGCTTTGTCATCCTTGTGCAGATATATCTAATATCTTTAAGGCTTTTAAGCTCATTCTTTCATACAGAACAGATTCAGCTTTGGAATATGATTACGTTTCCATAACATAGCTTCTCCTTTATGAGGTCAAAATTCTAACTTTGTTATTTTGAAACAATAATTTTATTGGGCGGCATGGCGGCTTAGTGGTTAACATGTTCTCCTCTCAGCACTAGGGATTCCCGGTTCGAATCCCAATCTGGGTGGAGTTTCCATGTTCTCCCCGTGTCCGCATGTGTTTCCTCCGGGTTCTCCGGTTTCCTCCCACAGTCCACAAACATGGATCAAGGTCAAGTGAATTCTCCAAATTGCCCCATATAGAGTGTGTATGTGTGAGTGAGTGTGCCCAGTGGTGGATTGGCGCCCTGTCCTGGGTGTATCTGCCCAGCGCCCAAGACGTTCTCCCCCACCAGTACCCCACCCCTACCCCACCCCCCGGTGACCCTAATAGAGGTTAAAAGCAGAAGATAATGAATGAATGAATGAATGAATGAATAATTTTACTATTTAATAATTAATTCATTCATCCCTATATTTTGGTTGAATGTTGTTACATTTATCTTTTAATTCAATTTTTATTGCAGGTACGATTTAAATTTTATTGTACAAGTCAGTCCTGGAACCTCTGCGCCCCTAAATCAAATTCTTTTATGGCCCTGCTGCCTGACCCTTAAGCCATTAAGGGTACAAGACAATCTAACATTGCTACACTTGTGTTCACTTGTGTACACACCACAGTGTTCTCCCTCCTCTAAAACTGGCAATCCAAGTTTGAATCCCGATCTGGGTGGAGTTTCCATGTTCTCCCCAAGCCAGTGTGGGTTTTTTCCGGGTTCTCCTGTTTCCTCCCACAGACCAAAAACTTGTATTTAAGGTTAATTGGCGGCTCTAAATTATCCCTATATAGTTTGTGTGTGTGAGTTTGTATGAGTGGTTGTATGCCCAGGGATGGATTGTCGCACTGGCCTGGGTATATCCGCCCAGCGCCTGAAACGTTCTCCCCTGGATAGGCATTAGGAACCCACCAGACGATGCTAGTATTGGATGGAAGATAATAAGATGAGATGAGAATTCTAGATTTAAAAAATCTCTACCTAATAAAATTTTAATATATTGAATTTCACAGGATGGAAAATCGATCAAATATATTAAATCAAATATAAAAATTAATACTAACATTATCATAAGAGGCAAACAAATTGGGCATTAATCATGATACTACTGCCATAATGTTTCACAGGTGCCTCATACGTCCACGTTTTCAAGGCTTGGCTCCCTTAGCTTTAGTAAACTGCAGTGTTCATTTTTGTATCCATGCTGTAAACCATATTGTTTAGTGTTCTCCTGATGGTGGACGCATGAACATTAAAATAAAATAAGATGTGTGACCTTAGAGTCTAGACATCTTGTATGTAAAGCGGTCCATCTTGACTGACCACATGCTTTTGAATGATAACGGTAATGAATGAGAATCGCTGGCGTCCAAACACTTTAAAGAAATTTTTGTAACCGTTTACAGCATTTTCCAAGAACCTCAGAAACTAATTTGTGTCATAATATGCTTCCAGTGTGATGTGAGGATCAGAGATGGATAGATCTAAATACACGGATTCACTGGGATTTCCACCTGATTGCAATCTCTGAATGAAAACACATGACTCTGATTTAAATGAACACATATGACCTTTAAATGAACTGCTAAAGCTGGCCGTCCACATAATTTTGCCACTCACAGATGTGTAACTGGATAAGGTTTCTCAATAAACAAATGATCCCATGAATTATTTTTTTTATAATTTTTTATAGGAATTTAATTTTTTATACTTTTCATACTAAAACAGTCTAATAGTTCTAGTTCACAAAAAAATCACAAACTTTTAAAAACCCTGTAAATCTCAAGCTGCAAAAATTAAAATATTAAACACCTAAAAATACCACACGTCCACTTGGACATTAGGGACAATGTACAAATCCATGAGCAAGCCACAGTATAAAGTAAAAATAAATGTACAAAATAAAAAACGAAATACATTTCCTTTCATAACGCTGTCTTTCTGATAAAACATTCCAGAGTTGGTATGTCGAATAAACAAAGTCTTAAGGTATTGCAAATGTGATGAACTGCAGGTACAAAGCAGAGGGACAAAAATGTGTCCAATAAAATATAGGACACCTCTCACAGCTCGGTCAAATAAGGAACTACAGACACACTTACAGTAAATCTTAAAAACCTCAGATCTGCGACTCAAGACATCATTTTTATTAATAATATCATTAATATTCTATTATTGTTGTTGTTTTGTAAGGATGATAATACTAATAAATAAATTGTGGTTACAATTTAAGACAGTATGGATCACAAAGATGATAATCAGATAATATATCCAACCAAAAGCAAACAAGTGATTTAAAAAGCTCAGGAGAGTAAAACGAAAGCCGTTTTACTTTATTTGCCAGCTGGATTTTGATGTGAACATTGTTTTGCATAAATAATATCGATAATATCAAATGTGTGCTTTTAAAAAAATACTATGTAAAATAACAAAAAATACTTCAGTCCTACGAAACTGTTACGCTACAAAGTTATGACGAAAAACGACAAGATTTAAAAGCATATGATGATCAGTAACCTGTACCTGTCATCTCAATCATCTGAAAGTTGAATGCTCATATAAAATACGCAACAATATTTCAAAGCATAAGTGTGTTTTGAGTAACTATAACATGATTCAAAGGATGTAATTTAATAACAGGAATATAATGCTGTCAGCCTTGTTAAGTTTTGCTGCTGGTACACGAATCAACAGGGGCAATCTGGGTCCTAAAACATCAGAGTGTGTGTGTGTGTGTGTGTGGAAAAAGACTGTCCAGTGCTGACATGCATTATTACTATTGCTGAAAATACATAGCAAGTTTTTTAAAAAAGGGGAAAAAAAACCTTCCTAAGACTGTGGCTTTGTTTTCCTCAGACAGCTTCACCTCTAGAGGCCAGAAAACAACAAAAAAAAAGCCTGATGGCAACCTAATTGGTTTGATTTAATGCATGTTGCACATTAATAATTACTCAGGTTTGCGAGAGCCACAAAAGCAAACCGCAGAAATGCTTTCATTGCATACGATATATCTTATTAAATCATTACGATATTAAAAGCCAGTGAGGTTTGTCAGATGTTTTTATTATTAAGAAATTCATCTGGTTCTAGCTGTCCACACCCAAACTCTAAAGTGCATATAAGCCCGTGGTAGTAAACAAAACACTACCATAACTAAAACGTATTAAAAAGAACAATCACATGAGAACAAATGGAGAAAATCAGACAATATAAGTATAATAGATAAAACACTGATGACACTGTAAAGCAGCATGTCCTTACCGATCAGAAAAAAAAACAGACATGTAAAGTTAGCTTTAATAAACAGACGTGTAAAGTTAGCTTTAATGTTGGACAATAAATTCTGAACCTTTAAAAAAAAAAAAAGTTATTTTAAGCTGCTAAACCTATTCACTAGTTGTTCTCTTTTATTATTGTTGCATCTAGACTGCAATTACGTTCATGTCTGATTTTTATTATTTTGGGGAGTAACTCAAGTAATTTGTCCATTAATAGTTATTGTTACCTCGAGCCATTTGTGAAGTGCAGAGAGCCCTTATGAGGCAGCTTTTATAGCTCTTAGAGGCTTCCCTTAAAATGCAATAGCTCTATGAAGAGTCATTAAGTATCTAAAAAGAACTCCAAAAGCCTTTATGAAGACTGTAGTGGGGTCTTCTTTAAGCTATTTGGTTTAAAATTGTTTTTACGGTTGTAAAATTGTTGTCTGCATGGAAACAAAATGTCTCCCAGTCAACACTGCAAATGTGTAAAGACAATCATTTATCCACACGGAATACATTTTGAATCAATGTTGTGATAACTATAAAAACTTATTATTATTAACTATTATCATTATCATTATTAACTATTAAAAGTTCAATGACAACCATTTAATTGTTAATCATTAGACGTGTTATTAAGTTTCTAATATAATGTAATGCAGAATGTTTAATCATAAACATGATTCAGACAATTTATTTAGTGGGGTGAGGCTTTAAAGCTTCTTCAAAAGCCATTCTTTGCCTAATTTCTGACATTGGAAGGAAAAATTAGTCATTTTTATGTAAAGACAAATGTCAATGTTAGAAATGACATGTTCGCAAAATATTTTTGACAGTCTTGTCTGAACTGAAAAGTGAAATCATTTCAAAGTCTGAGACATAAAGGGCATTGCACATAAAGTTCAACTGCAGAGTCATAAATAACTGCAGTGTTCTTTGAAACACCAAACGCACAAAAGGAAAACTGTTTACATAAGGAACAAGGAACGATTTTTCTATGGATCGCTTTAAAGTATTGAGGCAACACTACAATCGTTTTAAACATGTTGTTTAAGGGTTTTTTTCACTTTGCATGAACGGGATTTCGAGTCGAATGGGAACAGCGGACGGCTGCAGCCTCGGGCGCCTGCGCTCCTGCGCTCCTGTGCGCTGCGCCTCTGCGCGCCTGCGACGCGTCGCTGTGTAAAGTAATAAACACTCACACAGCTTTAATCCAACGACTGCTTATAAAGCACTCATTACAACCAAGTCATGTCCTGTCCTCTAAAGACAAAGCAAACGGATTCACTAAATCAGCAGGCTTCCCGTGCGCGCTTTTGCAAACGGCGGTGCACCTGCAGCGCACATGTGCGCACGTTTGCGCCATAATAACAACTTCTCTAATTAAATCAGATTCTCCTTTATTTCTCATCTAATTATAGGTTTCCCCTTACAGTTCACGTCTAGTCACTGTGTATATTCTATTTATATTATCTTATATGTAGTGTTTAAAACTAAACGCGTCTTGTGAGTGTTGAACACAAACTCTTTGCTCAACGCGCCGTAAATGACAAACACCAGGGTCAATGGTGAGACTTTTTTTTATTTTATTTCGATCTGTTTAATTTTAATCCACTCACCAGAATTAATAAAGACAAATAAATACGTAGATTTGATCCAGATAAAGATGTTTCGTTCATAAGTAACATTTCAGATTTTTTTTCTATTATATATATATATATATATATATATATATATATATATATATATATATATATATATATATATATATAAAAATAGATATATATATAATAGATTATTTTTTTTGAAAAGATTAATAATTTAAATAACCTTAACAAGTTGCCATATATATATATATATATATATATATATATATATATATATATATATATATATATATATATTATTAGCTTTTCAAAATTATTTATCCTGGTAACCGCATGGATACAGTTGGATATTAAAATCACATTGTGTGTGTGTTTTTTTTTTTAATTAACCTAAAAATAAAAACAGAACGATCAGGAAAGTAGGCAGTACATTACATTCAGCTGGTGCATTGTCGGATAAGGCAAAATACATCCGCTCTTTGCTGCGTCAGGCGCAAATAGGGTCGAGTCAAAAAAAGGGAAGTGTTAATACAAGTAAATCATGTTTAAAAAGCTTTGTTTGAACTTTACTTGTAAACACTTATATCCTCCTTTACACGTCTCCTGCGCGTCCTACAGACCCTGACCAGACAGGTCGCTTTCCTCTGAAGCCACAGACTACAGGAGTCTAAATAAACCCCATCAATTATGTCAAATACATAACATTACAAATATCACTAATTTCCTTTCAGATCAACAATGTTAACCTTACAGGAATTCTATCACTATACAAACCGTTTCATCTACAAAGTATAACTTCTAAATGTCAGAGAAGGTAAGAAAACAAACATGATACACGCTGCGTTCACATAAAGCTCACTGAGCACAAATACTCCACCGTCCACAATATAGAGAGGGTGTGAGTCTAATTTGCTATATTTGGTATGGTAGATTGTCTCGCAGTGGGACGCCCCGTGGGCCCTATTTTGGATAGTTTGGTATTCATTAGGCCCTGTGTTTTGTCTGTGTTGTCACATGACTGTTTTGGGTTGAGCCAGGGGTCTAAAGTGAGAGGTTTCAAGTCTGAACCTACCTCCAGACATCCCCCCCGGCTTCCTTTTTGTCGCTGTGTCTGTCTGATCTCCACCACAAATTCAATCCCCTTTGAGGTTTAAGTTTAGACTTTATTACTGAGTGATAAAAGTCTCTCTTTTCCTTATTCCTGTTTTCAAGTCTAAACCTGGATGTCTACCTACAAATAAATATTGGCCTCGTGAGGTTCCGATTCATGTTTTATCCAGAATTAAAAACGTCAAACACAGTAACTGGTAAACTAATAACAATATCCTGAAATATACAGTAAGTTCCTCGTGTTCTCGCTTTGGGCTTGAAGTCCGTAAGTGATAACTAACTTTTATTTCAGCCCGCTACAAAGTTTATGCCGTTTTATTTCATTTGACGTCTTGTAGTTTTGTTATTCTCATTTTAATGCTAAAACATGATTCATAATTATTGTCAATACAGTCAACCGTGAAGCCAGGAAGAAAATTACAGCCATAAAAACAAAATAACTTTATAAACCCTGGATAATTTCAAATAACTGATGAGAGTGCGCATTCAGAAGGCTTATCATTTATTCTTTAAGCCAAATGCTGTCTTCTGGGCATCATAATGATTTAACCACACAGTTATTACAGCTATAAAACAGGCTTTATGCAGCTGATTTAAAACTTTCCAACAAACAAAAGCACATTTTTTATATTTAGATCAAACGTGCGACAAAAAATCAAGCCCTTTCTGTACTCTGTTAAATATCTTACGTACTTTAAAGACGCATTTCCAGTCAGTGCCACTTACTTTAAAGCATATTATATTTTTAAAGTCTGTGTGAACCAACTTCACGCGTCTAATTTTACCATTTCCCCTGCTGCTCACGTAGCCGAAAGAAGAAATTGTACAATTTCGAAGCGTCTGTCTCCTTCTCTCTCTCTCCTCTCTCTCTCTCTCTCTTTCTCTCTCTCTCTCTCTCTCAGCACATACACCAAGTTCATTCAGAAATCCCGTTAACACACTCTCCAGATGATCTGAAGCGTTTAAGCTCCGATTTCAATTCCAGCTCAACATTTAAAACGCAACCCAATCCAAAAGTATTCAACGCGCAATGCGCATTTACGCACAACGTCCTCAGCACCTCGATACAGCCATCAGTTTCCAGCATTGTATATTCTGCCAATATATCCTCCAATATATAACAACGTGTGCCTTTTCACACAACCCAAAATATAAAACCAATTTAATTAAATGCACATATAATCCAATGAATAAATTACAACACTCGCCTGGCACTGTAACGATTCAAATCAGCATTGTAAAAAAAAGTTAAACCAGCGATGGGTCCTATTTTAAACCACGTAAACAGGGTCAAAGGTGTTCCACTGAGCGCACCAACAGTTCTGTAATCTCTATTATAATTATTATTAGAAATTCGAGCAGCCTATAGGCGCAATGCACAAATAGATAATTATGTATAAGTATAAATAAGTGTTTTATTAAAAGGCACACAGATGTGAGAAGCCTGTGGCGCGGCAGCAGGATGAACATCTGCTCAGAAGTTTCGAGCGGCGAGGAGGCGCGCTAACCGCTTCCAAAAAGCGTCGCTCGGTTTTACGCACGGCGGCAGAAACGAGGGAACGGACTAAACCTGCGCCGTGTCGTTCCCGCAGGAAAGGTTCGAATCTCCCCAGCTGAAGGAGGCAGGGTTCGGATCGAAGCGTTACCTGGATACCCGAGTTCTTCTGCCATCCGCTGCGAGTCTCCTGTAATGATCATCTCAGCGCTCTTCTCATTTCTGACGTCTCAACTCTCAACTGCCAGCCTCCAAAAACCATGCCAGTTTTCCGCACAAGACTGCCAACACTTTTTTCAAATGTTATTAATTGCTATGAATGTTGTTCGCCCTCCCCTCTCTCTCTCTCTCTCTCTCTCTCTCTCTCCACCTTACTCCCTCCTCCTTAACTGTGCCCTGCTACAGCATCGTCTCAGCACTTTTGCTTCTTTTTTTTTCTCTCTCTTTATTTTCCTCAGAACTCAGAGATGCATGAAGCCGGCGGTGCCTGCTGCCTCACACCAGAGTGATGTGTCAAAGTGATGTCAGGCTACAAGAAAATTCAAAGGTAAAAGCGAGGGCAGGAACTAACTGTGACCCCAACTTGAACTCCACAACGCTGCTGCTGCTTCGCCTTAAAGAGACAGACTCTTTACTGTATATCACATCCTCTCCAAAGCCAAGAAAAAAGGCCCAAAACAGCTGAAAAGGCACAAAAGCTTCGTTTAACCTTTTGCTTTCCTGATAAAGTGCTTAGGATTGTTTTCTCGCTTAAGAGCCGTGGAGGGTTAAACACGGACGACAGGCTACTAAGTGCCAAACCACTAAGTTACAACATCCATTATATTCTAAAGGGTCAATTTATAGGGAACCTAATAATAAAAAAAAAAGTTAGAAGGGAAAATTATCCTTATACAATTAGTAGGAGGGGGCCTGCATAACAGCCTTCGCTTTATATAAAATACATTCTAAATAATGCCAAGCCTATAGGTCTCGCTTTTCTCATCTTGCCCATCAACCAGACTCTAACATCCAAGCTGAATAAATTTCTTAAGTGGCCACATGAGAAACTGTGACTCTTGTACCGAGACGAACACTTACTTATATACATTTCGTTTTTAATATTCGTATTAATCTCATGCAGCTGAACAGGGACGGTCTAAGCTGTAAAATGCTTAGGTCTGTCAGAAATAGAACATAAACTAAACTATGCAAATGAATGAAAACCTATATAGAGTCATGTTTTATATATATATATTTATATATATATTTATATATATATATATTTATATATATATATATATATATATATATATATATATATATATATATATATATATAATGCAGTTGATTGGTGGGTTTGCCATAAGGACAGAACTGGAACAATAAGATTTAAGGGCCTTGTGTAAGGGTCCATATTGGTCATTTTAGTTGATATGGGATTGGAACCCACAACCAAAGCGCAACACGTTAACTAATGAGCTACTACAACCATGGTTCTTAATTTGATTCTTTATCATCTAGTAATAATTAAAATGTGAAGGTAATTTGCATAGGTTTTTTTTTTCTATTTCTATCACTAGATAGATAGGATATATAGATTGATATATAAATATATATATTTATACAGTATAAATATATATTTATACAGTATATATATATATATATATATATATATATATATATATATATATATATATATATATATATATATATATATAATATTTTTTTTTTTTTTGAGACTACACTGACAAAGTTTGGAAGTGAAATCCTCTATAAATGGAGAGGATGGTCAGAAGTGCACACAGGTTGTTCCACAGCTGAAGTTCTACCTCCTTTATTCTCTTAAACATGACATGCCCTGCATGGATGGGGACCTACGATGCAGGTCCCCCGGATTCCATCTCCATGGTAACGGAGTCTCGGCTCGATCCGTCCTCAGTTCACCTGGACGTGGCTGCCCCTCTCACCCCGAACCAGCAGCACCGTTCTCCAAAAGAACCCGAAACCTGCTGAGCCCGAACCGAACCGGACCGGACCGGACCGAGCCGAGCCGAGCCGAGCCGAGCCGCGGTGCCAGTTGTACCCACCTCGGAGTCATGTCTGACGGCGCGAGCGGATCGTTGCGCTTTGTCTTCGTTAAGTTTTTGCGCGGTTACGAAAATCCGAGCGATGCGATCCGATCGATCCGACCGACCAGCCGCCGCGTCTGCTCCGCGCCGCGCGCTCTCTGATCACTCTGCACGTGCTGCGGTGTGAACGGAGTCGGTTCCGAGTCGCTCTCGGCTCAGCTTAACCACCTGCTGCTGACCGCGCGAACAGCGACACCTAACGTCGAACGCACGCACTGCACACTCAGCACTCCGCGCGCTGCCTACCTGTCCAGAGCAGAGGGAGGTTTATCTCTATCTCTATCGGATATATATATATATATATATATATATATATATACATAGATTTATATTTATATATATATATATATATATATATATATATATATATATATATATATATAAAGATAGATTGATAGAAATAGATATATAAAGATAGATAGATGTATAGATATGTAAAGAGAAAGAAACTATATATATATATATATATATATATATATATATATATATATATATATATATATAGGGTCGCAGGGGAGAACATTTCGGGCACACACAAACACACTCTATATGGGGCAATTTGGAGAATTTGAATTTGCAGATGTTACATTGACAAAAATGTCCATTTACCAAAAAAAAGGATCAATTTTAAACTAAATTAAAGTGCAATAAACTAAAAAATTTTATATAAGATTTATATATATATATATATATAAAGATAGATAGATAGATATGTGAAGAGAAAGAAACTCTATATATATATATAAAATTTCTTTCTCTTTATATATATATAAATATATATATATATTGGGCGGCACGGTGGCTTAGTGGTTAGCACGTTCTCCTCTCAGCGCTAGGGATTCCCGGTTCGAATCCCCATCTGGGTGGAGTTTCCATGTTCTCCCCGTGTCCGCGTGGGTTTCCTCCGGGTTCTCCGGTTTCCTCCCACAGTCCAAAAACATTGATCAAGTCAATTGAATTCTCAAAATTGCCCCATATAGAGTGTGTCTGTGTGAGTGAGTGTGTGCCCAGCGATAGATTGGCGCCCTGTCCTGGGTCTATCTGCCCAGCGCCCGAGACGTTCTCCCCTGGATGGGCATGGGGAACCTCACCGCGACCCTAATAGAGGATAAAGCGGGAGATACTGAATGAATGAATGAATATATATATATTATATTATATATATATAGGGTCGCGGGGAGAACATTTCAGGCACACACTCAGTCACACAGGAGCACACACAAACACACTCTATATGGGGCAATTTGGAGAATTCGAATTTGCAGATGTTACATTGACAAAAATGTCCATTTACCAAAAAAAAGGATCAATTTTAAACTTTTTTTTAAAGCAAAATAAAAGTGCAATAAACTAAAATAAAGTTTACATTATATTTTATATATATATATATATATATATATATATATATATATATATATATATATATATATATATATATATATAAAGTGCTAAAATAATTGAAAATAGGGAAAATCAAAAATTAAAATAAATTTCAGCATTATTTCAACACGTGGTGATGTTCTAAAGCATTTACAGTAGTTTCTATACAAACATGTGCTTTTCACCAAACCCTGAGCCCAACGGTAACACATGGAGGCGAACAGAAGGAAGAATAAGAGTCTGAGCCAAACCGACTGTTTTAGAGCCTGGAAAGTTTGCCATTATACAGGGAAGCATTTATATCTATATTTGAAGGTGTAGGTGCACTTTGTGTTCATGCAAGTTGTTCTGATAAAACAAGACAATAACCAGAACCACCCAAATAAATCACAAACCAGTATGAGATAAGGAAAGTCCCTGCAATGGCAGAGCATCCAGATTTTAACTTAATTAAGATGCTGTTTTTGAGTGAGAGCCCAGTATGGTCTACTCTCAAAGTGTTGTGAAACTCTGTCTACAAGGAAACGTTACTGCTGCTGTAAGAGGTGTTTCAAAGTACAAAACCCAAGAGCTGACATACAGATATATGGACACAAAAATGTTTACGGTAATAATAATGATAATAATAATATATAGCAATCTTTATGTATTAAACAACCAAAGCACCTACTAAAGAGAAATTAAAGTTTTTGGGATATTATGTATGTATGTATAGTACCAGTCAAAAGTTTGGACACGCCTCCTTTTTCGCTGTACTTATTGTCCATGTTCTCAGTTCCACTTTCTGTAAAGATGGACTTTGTAGTTCTTCAATTTCAGACTGTAGTCCATCTGTTTGTGTTCTACAGGACATACTGTGTACTCTGTTCTAACGCTCAGAACCCCAATAGCACCACCACAGAGCAGGGATTATTGGGTGGGTGTGTTAGTCCTATCCCAGCAGTGTCACTGAGGTGGAGAAATGAAACTCCAGCAGCACTGCTGCACTAACCCCCCCCCCCCCCCCCCCCCCCCCTCACCACATCAGTGTCACTGCAGAACTGACCATAAACAATCCACCACCCAAATGATACCTGTTCCGTGATGCTCCTGACCAACAGAGAACAGAGAACCAACAGGGGACAACAGGGGAAAAACAAAGAAAAAAGTTGTCCAATACAAGTCCAGAAGCACATCTAAAAACAATGAAGGTGAGAGGAAGGAATGGTTAACGAATGGTTAATCTGAGGAAGGAAGGTGCAAAAAAGTGAGCTTTTTAGGGCTTAGTTAAAATTTAGGATATATATATATTTTTTTTAAATCCCATAAGTGGATAATATTTCCTGAGATTTCCTGAGAGCACCACAGAACATGGAGACTTTTAAAATCAATGTAATACTTTTCTATCCAAAATGGCTTATTAGGACACTTTTGCACATTTTATTTTTACTGTTCATTTGTGAATCTTATATATTTGTTTCTTAATGTTTTCTAATACCTAAGATGTAGCACTTTGGGTTTCTGGAAATGTAAAGTGTATTATAAATTACTATATTATAAATTACTATTATACTATTATATACTATATTATAAATTACTTATACTATTACTATATTATAAATTACTATATTATTATAAATTATTAATATTTTTATTATTATTATTATTATTATTATTATTATTATTGATTTTTAAATAATTTAAAGGATGCTTAAAGGAGGGCGGCACGGTGGTTTAGTGGTTTAGCACGTTCGCCTCTCAGTGCTGGGGATTCCCGATTCGAATCCCTATCTGGGTGGAGTTCCCATGTCCTCCCCGTGTCCATGTGGGTTTTGTCCTGGTTCTCCGGTTTCCTCCCACAGTCCGAAAACATGGCTCAAGGTGAATTGAATTCTCCAAATTGCCCCATACAGAGTGTGTCTGTGTGAGTGAGTGTGTGCCCAGCAATAGATTGGAACCCTGTCCTGAGTGTATCTGCCCAGCGCCCGAGACGTTCTCCCCTGGATGGGCATGGGGAACTCCCCCGCGACCCTAATATAGGATAAAGTGGAAGATAATGGATGGATGCTTAAAGGAGCCCATGTAATCTGAGTGTCATCGTAAAGGTTGGAGTCTGCAAATTAATTAACATTGAAATTGGAATCATCAGACTTGGGATTAGAGTTGGTTTATGCTGCAAACCAAAGTCTGGATTTTGTCTGTTTCAAATAGGTCTGAAACGTTCTGCTATATATATATATATATATATATATATATATATATATATATATATATATATATATATATATATATATATATAAAAATGTAAAGGTAACTTCACATTGAATACAGCATCTAGATATTTGCATTAGCCGTAATGCAAAAGTTCGACTTTATTGCATTTAATTATAAAAGAGGTAATTAAAGCAACCTAACAGATAAAAATATATAAATGAAAACTAACGCTAAGCTCCAGCCGTAAAGTAAACCTGCATTTTAGGCAGAATTTCAGAGGCTCAGGCTCGAATCCGAAACCAGTGGAAACATGCAGATGAGTATTTCTCTGCATGTTTTGGGGAAAAACACAGAGTGTAAATCTGCTCGTCAGGGATCATCAGCGATGTGTTTTACAATAAAACTTTCAAACCCACACAACCAAAGCAATCATTTCCTCTCACACACAGTCCCACACAACGCTGTAGCAGATTCGGAGACACTGTCGACGTCAGAGTCGGCAACTGCGTTACTATCATAACACACGTCGACCTGATGAACGTTTTGCTGATTAGTAATTTCAATTAAATTTCTCTGTAAAGGAAAATTCCTTCTTAAATAAAATAAGATTAGACTTACAACCTCCATCGTCTTCCTTCTGATGACTAAACCCCAGTGTGCATTCGATAAATTAGGTGTTAATTTATACTGGGTGGCTTAGTGGTTAGAACGTTCTCCTCTCAGCGCTAGGGATTCCCGGTTCGAATCCCCATCTGGGTGGAGTTTCCATGTTCTCCCCGTGTCTGTGTGGGTTTCCTCCGGGTTCTCCGGTTTCCTCCCACAGTCCAAAAACATGGATCAAGTCAATTGAATTCTCCAAATTGCCCCATATAGAGTGTGTCTGTGTGAGTGAGTGTGTGCCCAGCGATGGATTGGCTCCCTGTCCTGGGTCTATCTGCCCAGCGCCCGAAACGTTCTCCCCTGGATGGGCATGGGGAACCCCCCCTGCGACCCTAGTAGAGGATAAAGTGGGAGATTTCTCTGATGGATGGATGGCACGGTGGCTTAGTGGTTAGCATGTTCTCCTCTCAGCACTAGTGATTCCCGGTTCGAGTCCCCATCTGGGTGGAGTTTCCATGTTCTCTGTGTCCGCGTGGGTTTCCTCCGGGTTCTCTGGTTTCCTCCCACAGTCCAAAATCATGGATCAAGTCAATTGAGTTCTCCAAATTGCCCCATATAGAGTGTGTATGTGTGAGTGAGTGTGCCAAGCGATGGATTGGCGCCCTGTCCTGGGTGTATCTGTCCAGCGCCCGAAACGTTCTCCCCTAGATGGGCATGGGGAACCCCACCGCGACCCTACTAGAGGATAAAGCGGGAGATAATGAATGAAATAATAATTTATACGGATAATATACGGATGAAAACAGCTTAATGATTGTGAGGTGAAACATGTATTAACATAATTCTTTATTTTTTAATTTCTTTAGCCATAGAGATTGTGGCAGTGTAGTTATTGTGCTTTATTTAGAGCCAGTCTTAGGCTTGTGGTTAAAGAACCAGCGCTCCTCAGGTCAGTTACCAGTCCCATCAAGAAGTACTATGGCTGAAATGCCCTTGGGCAAGGCACCTAACCCCAATTGCTCATCACGCACCGTGTACAGGGCTGCCCACCGCTCCAGTGTGTGTATATGTGAAGAACAAAACTCTGAGTGTAAGCACAGTAAGCAAAATAGATCACTATCACATTATTGCAACACTTGGACGCAGGTGGAGGATTAATAAGCTTCATCTGCATTGTATGTTAATCTGCCAGCCCTGAATGCTATATGGTGGAACATCCATCCATCATCTTCCGCTTTATCCTATCCTATATTAGGATCGCGGGGGGTTCCCATGCCCATCCAGGGGAGAACGTTTCGGGCGCTGGGCAGATACACCCAGGACAGGGCGCCAATCTATCACTGGGCACACACTCTATATGGGGCAATTTTTGGAGAACTCAATTGACTTGATCCATGTTTTTGGACTGTGGGAGGAAACCGGAGAACCCTGGAGGAAACCCACGCGGACACAGGGAGAACATGGAAACTCCACCCAGATGGGGATTCGAACCAGGAATCACTAGTGCTGAGAGGAGAACATGCAAACCACTAAGTATGGTGGAACATTACATACATAAACACATCACATCATAGGGCGCAGTAGCTCAGTGGTCAGGGTGTTGGGTTATCAATCTGAAGGTTGGGGGTTCAAATCCCAGGTCCACTGAAGTTACCAATGTGGGTCCTTGAGCAAGAACCTTAACCCTCATTACTCCAGGGATGTTGTGATGAACCCTGTGCTCACCTTGTAAGTCGCTTTGGATAAAAGCGTCCAATAAATGACCAAATGTAAATGTAATGTATCTCACAATTCACTGTACAGAGCCATGACTCAGTTTTGGGAAGTTTGACCTCGTCTTAACCTTTGTTTTCTGACCCTGCTGGCCATCATGTTACACACAGTGTGCAAATTAAGCCATCTTTATCATTTATCTAAAGATGACACGAACTTTTCAGTGAAGTTCTTTTAAATTACGACAGATTTTTAGTAATCTAGTGATCTAGACTTTTGAGATCGTTCTCAACTACAAACTCATAAAACATTCATTCATCCATTATCTCCCGCTTTATCCTCTATTAGGTTCACGGTGGGGTTCCCCATGCCCATCCAGGGGAGAACGTCTCGGGCGCTGGGCAGATACACCCAGGACAGGGCGCCAATCCATCGCTGGGCACACACTCACTCACACAGACACACTCTATATGGGGCAATTTGGAGAATTCAATTGACTTGATCCATGTTTTTGGACTGTGGGAGGAAACCAGAGAACCCGGAGGAAACCCACGCGGACACGGAGAGAACGTGGAAACTTCACCTAGATGGGGACTCGAACCGGGAATCCCTAGCGCTGAGACGAGAACATGCTAACCACTAAGCCACCGTGCCGCCACTCATAAAACAGTTTGAGATGAAAACTATCAGACTTGTCTGATATTACAGATGAATATCATGAGAAGAATCAGACAACAGCAACCACACACTCTGTAGATCAAACCTAATATCAAGCAAAAAATGCCGTTAGAATATTACCATCCGGGCGAAACGGTGGCTTAGTGGTTAGCATGTTCTCCTCTCAGCACTAGGGATTCCCGGTTCGAATCCCAATCTGGGTGGAGTTTCCCTGTTCTCCCCGTGTCCGTGTGAGGTTCCTTCCGGGTTCTCCGGTTTCCTCCCACAGTCCAAAAACATGGATCAAGTCAATTGATTTCTCCAAATTGCCCCATATAGAGTGTGCCTGTTTGAGTGAGTGTGTGCCCAGTGATAGATTGCCCCCTGTCCTGGGTGTATCTGCCCAGCGCCCCGAAACGTTCTCCCCTGGATGGGCATGGGGAACCCCACCGCGACCCTAGTAGAGGATAAAGTGGGAGATAATGGATAGATGGATGGCACGGTGGCTTAGTGGTTAGCAGGTTCTCCTCTCAGTGCTAGGGATTCCCGGTTCGAATCCCCATCTGGGTGGAGTTTCCATGTTCTCCCCGTGTCCGCGTGGGTTTCCTCCGGGTTCTCCGCTTTCCTCCCACAGTCCAAAAACATGGATCAAGTCAATTGAATTCTCCAAATTGCCCCATATAGAGTGTGTCTGTGTGAGTGAGTCTGTGCCCAGCAATGGATTGGCGCCCTGTCTTGGGTGTATCTGTCCAGTGCCCGAAACGTTCTCCCCTGGATGGGCATGGGGAACCCCACCGTGACCCTAATAGAGGATAAAGCGGAAGATAATGAATGAATGAACGAAAGGTCTTCTGTTCATTGTATTTGAAAAGTAAATCGGTTCATTTTCTTAATCAACACTGACACTCTAACAAAACACTTTGTTTGGGGACAAGTCTTCTTTTTTTTTAAGTGTCTTCATTGTCTGAGGTACGTCTTGCAAAGTCATAAAGGTATCCACATAAAGGTCCACATTTAACCCATCCATGCTGTAAACACACACATATACACACACTGAGTAAAGTGAGCACACGTGCCCGGAGTGGTGGGCAGCACTGTATACAGCACCCAGGGGAGCAATTGGGGTTAGGTACCTTGCCCAAGGGCACTTTAGCCATACTTGGTGCGACCGGGAATCAAACCTTCAGGTCACAAGGCTGGTTTCTTAATAAACGTTCTCCTCTGGATGGGCATGGGGAACACCCCCCCCCACGACCCAATATAGGATAAAGTGGAGGATAATGAATGAATGAAAAGTTTTCCAACATTTCCTTTTTTTAAACCTAAATTTGGTTTTAAACACTTGTCTCTGCATGTCATTAAAAGATAAGGGTTGAGATTTAGCAGAATCTACATGAGCATATACAATAAAAACGATTACATTATTGCACACACAGCTATTTAAATGGGTTCCGAGTTTTCTGTTGGTTCTTTGGAGACAAATCCTTATTACATTTTGCTCTTTATTTTCTATTATCGGCTAAAAAATATTATTAGTTTAATTAAAGCTCGCAAAAACAAAACAATATTTGATATACAAGTTACCCAGTGGTTTGTGAAGGGTCAGCTTTGAGTTCACTGGCAGAACATACGGAGCATTCATTTTAAAACAATAAACCTCGCTCAAGTTAACAGTTTGGCGAGGTCAGGTTCTTGTGCAGTGTTTAAATGGGTTGTACATTCTGCAGAACTGAGCACTCTCATTTCCTGAGTTATCAGAATGACTCTTTAGTAAAAAAGACAGGGAGACTTTGGTGTAATTTGGGGTTTTCAGGTGGACGGCGGCACATTCAGTCCAAGAAAGAAGAATGGTGTCCTAGAGTCCCAGGCATTACACTCGCACAGTCCCCGTTTTAGCATGGAACAGATTACGGTTCTGGAGTTGACAGGAGTGGTTATTGAAAGAGGCACTCACCTGGTAGTAGTCTGTTTGTGTTGCCGCTTGCCCCTGACCTTTCAATCCTTTCAGCAGATGAGTGACATCCGTTCCAGGGCTTTTCCCTCCGTATTAACCAAGATCAAGATGCGGCTGTTTGACTAAAGTCACAGGAGTCTTGTTTAAGAGAAGGGGAGGTATTGTCTTTCACTTCCAGTTTCCTTTGATGAACTGTTGATAACCTCGGTGACACAGATAGGCAAAGCTAGACAAAGGACAGTTGCAAGACCTCCAGCACCTGGCTGTTTTTCAGTTCACTTTTAATGCCAAAGTGTGGAAATTAATTTAAAAGCCATACGTAGCTGTGGTAGAAACAAAACTTAAAAATAGCTCACAATAGCTTTGGAGAAAACTATAAGGTCCTGTATGATGTGCTCCAACTCAAGCCGTCTTAGCTCATTGGAAGGACATGTGTCACCAGTTGGCTTTTTCCATTGTTTGTGGGTCTAGAAAGAGAGGTAAACAAATAACAACATATTTATAGCCGTATTAAATATGCTATAAATAACTGAATGATCATAACGTACCTCTGCAACCAGCTTGTTATTGTTCTATTATGGTTCTCCTGGAATTAAAATTCAAATCAGGTTAAAATCATTAAAAAATTAAATCATTAAAGTCATGAGGAGGATAGGGCTCCGGCGTATCGATGCTATATGTAGTAAAGTAATTCACTTTAATGAAAGCAGTAAGCAAAGAGCAACTTCCTCATGGCCTACGGACGGAAAAACCCAGCAGGACACTAAACTCCTCGGCACTTTTCAGTCACCCCACACCTTCTAAATAACATTAGCTTGTTTGTTAAAGGGTACATGAGGACTTACGAAAAAAGTTTTCACACTCAGAGAACAATGTAAATGTCGATACAACGCTCCCTAAAATTATTCATTATTCGTTCCAAATTAAGAAAACAAATAGTGCTTGTTATAGTTGTAAATTATATTCATTCATTCATTCATTATCTTCCACTTTATCCTATATTGGGGGGGGGGGTTCCCCATGCCCATCCAGGGGAGAACGTTTCGGGCGCTGGGCAGATACACCCAGGACAGGGTGTCAATCTATCGCTGGGCACACACTCACTCACACAGACACACACTATATGGGGCAATTTGGAGAATTTAATTGACTTGATCCATGTTTTTGGACTGTGGGAGGAAACCGGAGAACCCGGAGGAAACCCACACGGACACGGGGAGAACATGGAAACTCCACCCAGATGGGGATTCGAACCGGGAATCCCTAGCGCTGAGAGGCGAACGTGCTAACCACTAAGCCACCGTGCCGCCCCTTGTTGTAAATTATATTAATAATTTAAATGAATGAATGAATTAAGAATATCTCTGGGGTAACATGGCTGTGATGCTACTGAGGTCTAAAGATGTCACATGTTGAAAGATGTAGGTGTTATTCACTAGATTAAATTCAACGTCATTGTCACATTGACACATGTAACAAAAGGCAACAAAATATCTTCAACCATCTAACCATAAGTACAAGGTTGGTTGGTTTTTGGTGGGTGCATTATTCCTTTCCCAGCAGTTTCACTAAGTGTCATTGTTGCACTAAAACCCCCTCACCACATCAGTGTCACTGCAGAACTGACAATAAACAATCCACCACCCAAATGATACCTGTTCTGTGATGCTCCTGACCAACAGAGAACAGAGAACCAACAGGGGACCAACAAAAACAAAGAATCTTTATGACAAGAGGAGGAAATAGACCATGTTGCTAAACGTTTGATTGTACTATATATTCATTCATTATCTTCCGCTTTATCCTCTATTAGGGTCACGGGAGGGGGGGGGGTTCCCCATGCCCATCCAGGGGAGAACGACTCGGGCGCTGGGCAGATACACCCAGGACAGGGCGTCAATCGATCGCTGGGCACACACTCACTCACACAGACACACTCTATATGGGGCAATTTGGAGAATTTAATTGACTTGATCCATGTTTTTGGACTGTGGGGGGAAACCGGAGAACCCGGAGGAAACCCACGAGGACATGGGGAGAACATGGAAACTCCACCCAGATGGGGATTCGAACCGGGAATCGCTAGTGCTGAGAGGAGAACGTGCCAAACACTAAGCCACCGTGCCGCCATTGTACTATCTATTTAAATATAATTAATACTTTATAGATATATTATAGAAGTGATTGTTGGTGATCTTTAATTATAACAAACTGCAGTGTGACTGTTCACTGAAAGGCAACATCGGCGGATTCCCAGTTCGAATCCCAATCTGGGTGGAGTTTCCATGTTCTCCCCGTGTCCACGTGGGTTTCCTCTGGGTTCTCCGGTTTCCTCCCACAGTCCAAAAACATGGATCAAGTCAATTGAATTGTCCAAATTGCCCCATATAGAGTGTGTTTGTGTGAGTGAGTGTGGGCCCAGCGATAGATTCCCACCCTGTCCTTGCCCAATATATTTCTCTTGAGACCATTAAAGGTTATATACTGTAACTTGCCATTTTGGGGTTGGCCCATTTTTTCTGAGTGCATTTAATCCATTTAATGCCATTTTTGCTTCATGACACTTTGGAACAAATGACTGTAGAACATTTTGGTCTTGTGTGTCAGTGTGTGTGTTTGCCTGTTTGATTTGTTGGACAAATTTAGAGCCTAGGCGGCACAGTGACTTAGTGGTTAGCATGTTCTCCTCTCAGCATTAGGGATTCCCGGATTGAATCCCCATCTGGGTGGAGTTTCCATGTTCTCCCCGTGTCCGCGTGGGTTTCCTCCGGGTTCTCCAGTTTCCTCCCACAGTCCAAAAACATGGATCAAGTCAATTGAATTCTCCAAATTGCCCCATATAGAGTGTGTTTGTGTGAGTGAGTGTGTGCCCAGCGCCCGAGATTTTCTCCCCTGGATGGGCATAGGGAACCCCCCCCCCCCCTGCGACCCTAATAGAGGATAAAGCGGAAGATAATGAATGAATGAATTTAGAGCCTAAAAATGAAATGCAGTAAAAACATTTTTTAAAAAGCGTTCCAAACATTTTGCCCCCGTTATCGTCAACGAATGCTTGAATCAGGGAATCTGTACTTGGCAGTCGGCTTTCAGATCTTTATGGAGATAACACTTCAACCCATTCTGTGAATCCATTTCGATATTTCTGCACATGAGCTGCAACAGACTGTCTCTTTCCTTCCATCTGCCTCAGTCAGCATTTCTTTCCTTTTACCTTTTTGTTTTTATTCTTATCCTTTCCCCTTTTTTCCCCTTCCATTCATTCATTCATTGCGCCTTGTCGTTCTGTTTATGTTCTTGGCTTTCATCTTTTAAACAGAGTAGTGACAAATATAGTTTCCTGACAGTTATCCTCCCTGAATTACTGCCTGAAGTCAAAGTCGAAAAGCTTGGGAAACGCCGTTTAACCAACGCATCCTCTCCACGGCGGGGCGATGAGCAAAACGGCTCTCTGTGGTCAGGATGTCGAAGATCTTGCACGGGTGCCAGAGTCGTTCTGTTTGGATCGCTTTCACACCGAAAGATTGTGCAGCAGGCCTAATATTTATACATCCTCCATCCTAATTCACTGTAATGAGATGTGCTGAGACAGCTTTAGTGCATGGGCATGCACGGGGGGAATGATTTGCATCCTCAAAGTCTTCTGCGACTGAACGCTGGCCGACACCCCGCTGCATCCTGCAGCGTTGGCGAGGCTCGCTGCTTGATGGAGATGAAAGCTTAACAAGAAGACTGCCGTGATTGATAGCCATGATATGTGCGGGGATTTTAATTGGGCACGCTGGGATAGGCTCAAAAGGCACACGCGCCGTTTGCTAGCCAACCGCATTTCTGGGGCGCCCACTGGTGTGACTCTCCATGAATACCTTCACAAAGCACGTGTCTATTGTTACCAGATGTCATCGCGAAAACATGGCCACTTTGTCTCAGTGTTGAAGAATGTGGCATGTACCATAACGGCGGAACTCCTCTAGGCACGTGCTATGTTCGTGCCTGGTCCGCCCCGGGGTTCTGGCCCGTTGGTGGCCATTGTCAGAGCGTGCGCAGACATGTGGCTACACCCGGCACATGACGATCTGCAGGGCACACGGGTAATAAACTTGGCTGCACCCGCCATCCTCATTTGCGAACTCCGGCTTATTCAAAAGGACGAGCAGGCCTCGGTTTTCCATGTCCTACACATGGCCTTCGTCGGACCTCCTTTCCCTCCACCGTCTTAATCTCTCTCCTGGCTTATTTCTCGCTCGAAACCATATGGCATGTGACATCATGAGGCCAGGAAGTGGACGAAAAGAGGAAAAAGCCAGAGGAAAGCAGAACGATTGCACCACCATGTCTCTGAGCGGTGATGTCAACAGCGAGGCATGCTGCGAGGCCTGCTGGGAGTGAGGCGAGCAGGTTGGAAGTGTTTGCCGTTTCCTAGATTTCATTCCCACCTGGATAATCAGAGTGCGGGGGCACGCAGCAGAGGGGCCACTGGTGCGAGGCCTTCGCAGGAGCGAGGGACGCTCGCACTCATCGACCGTCCACGGGCATGTTTATCATAGCGCCTTCTGCAGACACTCCCAGCGAACCTTTAACATACGGAGCGTGCCGTTTCGGAACCCGTTCACGCGTTACGATTTCGGAAAAGCGGCCGGCCGTCGGCGACGTACCCCGTGGTCCTCGTGGACCCGGCTCCTTTCGAAGCGCTCGGGGTGATCGCCGTGCAGCAACGAGGAGCCGTCTGTAACACAAGCACCCACCTGACATCTGGGATTCGCGTTAAAGGCTGGATGTGAAAAACTGTTTTCACCGAGTCGCCTTAATGAGTCAAAAGTGCACATTCTACATCTGTTTGTATTGAACCATGAGATTTTCCATGTTTATATGCTATGATAGACAGAATCTAGGATTTCTCCTCCTACTACTCCTCAGTGGAGCTCAGGTCTGTTTCCGTTGCCCCGTCCTTCCCCCCCCTCCCTGACTCCCCACTTTATCTTCCTCCATCTCAACTCCATCCAAGTGCTCCGCTCTGTTTGCCTGTAGCTCTCTCATCCTCTTAGTCTCCCTCACTGACAAGTCACAATCTGCACACCAGGCCTTTTCGTCTGACAGCCTCCCTCCACTCCCCTCCCTCCGTCCCGCTCTGCTCGCTGGGTGAACTCTTCGGCTTTGTTGGGAGGTCCTGGTCTCTGTACCACTACCACCACCACCACCACCACCACCTCCTCCACCACCTCCACCACCCCATTCCCGCCAGCTCTCTATCACACAAACACACACACACACACACACATATCACAACCTACCCTTCTCCTCTCCTCTGATTAATGGCAGAGCTGGGGAGGATGCCAGGCCCGTTTCTTGCTTAGGGAAGTGAAGGGAAGGCGAGGCGAGGCGAGGCAGGGCCGTTGCAGCTGTGGTTTTGGAGCCTGTCTCTCGGCCCCTGCTCTGCCCTCTTTCTCTCTCCAGCTCTTCTCAGGCTCCTCTGGAGACACACGCCTTGGCCAGACCCCAGGAACCAAGGAGAGGGAAAGTGGGAAATAAGAAAGGGGATTGGAGATATACCGGGGGCGAATAAGGGTGAGTTAAAGGGAAATGGCAGGATGTTGGAGCTTTTGGCAGGAATTAAAGATAGCACATAATAGCCCAAAGGGACAGTAGGAATGTCAGGAAATTTTTTTTCAAGGATCATAGGTTACACTTGTGTTGAAATGACGTGATTGTCTGGTAATAAATTAAATGAAGAGATGAGGAATTCTTCACTAAAGCCGAACCAGATTTCCAATCTTAGAATCTAGGTGATTAAAGTTACATGGTTCTATGGCCCAATCTGGGTGGAGTTCCCATGTCCTCCCCGTGTCCGCGTGGGTTTCCTCCGGGTTCTCCGGTTTCCTCCCACAGTCCAAAAACATGGATCAAGTCAATTGAGTTCTCCAAATTGCCCCATATAGAGTGTGTCTGTGTGGTTAAGTGTGTGCCCAGCGATAGATTGGCGTCCTGTCCTGGGTGTATCTGCCCAGCGCCCGAGACGTTCTCCCCTGAATGGGAATGGGGAGAACGCCCCCCCCCCCGCGACCCTAATATAGGATAAAGATAATGGATGGATGGATGTGTTCTAACTCTTAGAACCAACCAAGACCTTAAGCACTCATTGTGCTACATCACCGTTGTAGGCTTGTGGTTAAGAAACAATTCTTGTGACCTGATTGCTGACCACTAAGCCACCGTGTCGCCCCCTCCCAAGGTTTCTTCCTTAAAATAACAACACAACGGATAGTTTTTTCTTGCCACTGTCATTTTGGCTTGCTCTTTGGGGGTTTAAGTTCAAGTGATTTCAAGTGAGTGCTTTTTCACAAAGCAACTTTACAAAGTAAAAAGCCTTTAAACCCTCAAAGAGCAAACCGAAGTGACAGTGGCAAGACAAAAACTCCCCGTTGTGTTGTTATTTTAAGGAAGAAACCTTGGGAGGGGGCGACACGGTGGCTTAGTGGTCAGCACGTTCGCCTCTCAGCGTTTGGGATTCTCGGTTCAAATCCCCATCTGGGTGGAGTTTCCATGTTCTCCCTGTGTCCGCATGGGTTTCCTCCGGGTTCTCCGGTTTCCTCCCACAGTCCAAAAACATGGATCAAGTCCATTGAATTCTCCAAATTACCCCATATAGAGTGTGTCTGTCTGAGTGAGTGTGTGTGCCCAGCGATAGATTGGCGTCCTGTCCTGGGTGCATCTGCCCAGCGCCCGAAATGTTCTCTCCTGGATGGGCATGGGGAACCCCCCCGCAACCCTAGTAGAGGATAAAGCAGAAGATAATGGATGAATGGATGGAAATCATGGGAGGACCGAGGCTCAGTGGGGGACTCATCCTTCTTGAGCGGCCGGGCAACAGTAACAGTATAGGACAGCTGTGTACAGATTATGTGATGATCAGGTGACCCATATTTAACAAATGGAAAACTATATGTAAGTCCATTAAGGGGATCCCATGGTTTAAAGGCTTATAAAACTGTAAAGCTGCTTTGTGAAAATGTACTATTGTAAAGCAATCCATCCATCCATTATCTTCCGCTTTATCCTATTAAGGTCGCAGGGGGGGGGGGGTCCCATGCCCATCCAGGGGAGAACGTCTCGGGCGCTGGGGAGACACACCCAGGACAGGACGCCTATCTATCACTGGGCACACACTCACTCACACAGACACACACTATATGGGGCAATTTGGAGAACTCAATTGACTTGATCCATGTTTTTGGACTGTGGGAGGAAACCGGAGAACCCGGAGGAAACCCACGCGGACACAGGGAGAACATGGAAACTCCACCCAGATTGGGATTCGAAGTGCTGTGAGGAGAACGTGCTAACCACTACGCCACCGTGCCACTGTAAAAAGCACTATATAAATAAATTACTTGAACCTGAAGGTCCCTGGATCGCTTCCCGGTCCCACCAAGTACTATGGCTGAAGAGCCCTGGGGCAAGACATCTTCTAGTTTAACTTACCAGGATTTTCCAGGACGCCAGTACATGTTGGATACCAGCATTCTCACGATGATCAGAGGGATAAGCAGCACTGCCAAATGACAATGGTGTCTGGGAGGCTGGACTCCAACCTCAGCCTGACTTGCAAAATTCAGGCTGAAAGAGGAAGATTAGCAAAAGTCACGTCACTGGTGTGCAAATGGCCAAACAATACAATGATGGCAATCCCCATCATGACAGTGCCTAAGACTTTGTGGTGAACAATGATGTAACATACTGTACATTTTTATTCTGTACACAAATGAAACAACTACCACATAGATGCTTTTATCCAAGTATCCCAACCTTGGTGTCTGGGGTCACAGCATCCGGATGGGGTCAGCCATGATACAGCACCTGGAGCAATGAAGATTAAGGGCCCACGCTGGCAACCTTTTATGACTTGGGGGTTTCTTCAGAAAACCATGACCGCTGAGCTACCAATTAAACATCCATTCTTCCATTATCTTCTGCTTTATCCTCTACCAGGGTCACAGGGGGAGGGTTCCCCATGCCCATCCAGGGGAGAACGTCTATGGCTGGGCACACACTCACTCACACAGAGACACACACACAAACACACTCTATAGGGGGCAATTTTGGAGAATTCCTCGATCCAGGTTTTTGGACCGTGGGACCAAAGGACACCCAGGACAGGGCGCCAATCTATCGCTGGGCACACACTCACTCACACAGACACACTATACGGGGCAATTTGGAGAACTCAATTGACTTGATCCATGTTTTTGGACTGTGGGAGGAAACTAATCCACCGTGCCGCCCACAATTAAACATTCATTCATTCAATCATTATCTCCCGCTTTATCCTCTATTAGGGTCGCGGTGGGGTTCCCCATGCCCATCCAGGGGAGAACGTCTCAGGCGTTGGGCAGATAGACCCAGGACAGGGTGCCAATCCATCGCTGGGCACACACTCACTCACACAGACACACTCTATATGGGGCAATTTGGAGAATTCAATTGACTTGATCCATGTTTTTGGACTGTGGGTGGAAACCGGAGAACCCGGAGGTAACCCACGCAGACACGGGGAAAACATGGAAACTCCACCCAGATTGGGATTCGAACCGGGAATCCCTAGCGCTGAGAGGAGAACATGCTGACCACTAAGCCACCGTGCAGCCCACAATTTAACATGACACAGCTTTATTGCTGGTACAGCTTTTGGAGTTCTTCACGTGTAGGTGGTTCCATGTTGGCCATCCGTAGTCCCCAGTTTCTGACCACAGCCTCCTGTTGGGTTACTGACTTGGAATGGATCACATGACTGTCATCATTTGTAACGAGCAAAGCAAACCACCACCACGATATATGATCTGGAGGTCCATTCCTGTTGGAGGATGGAGAAACAGATGGACAAAAGCAATAATAAATGTACACAAAGAGTAAAAAGGGAACCTAAGTACTCAGTAAGAGAATAAAATCTTTTAAAGACATTTTATTTGAGACAAAAACGACTGGAAACCCTTAAAAGTTTTTCATGGCATACATCTCAGACATTTTTAGGAGGAATAATTTGAGTGCGATTCGAACCTCAATGCGTTCTAGAAAGTGGACCTTTTAAGATTTGGACGGGAAAAAAAAAACTATTATGAGGTGCAAATGACCTTTATATCCTTCAGATTAACCATGCGTAGAACTCATAAAGAATCCATTTTCTTCTAAGTGTGCCAGTAAATTTGAGTGGCTCTGTCTCGATGCCTTTCTTCTTTCGTGTTTTATGGACCATGGTTTGTGGTCTGCTGACCTTTTCCTCACCCCGGTGCCACCCAACCAGTATGGGACTTGGGTGTAGTTGGTTTCTGACAAACCTCTACAGCGCCACATCTGCAATCCATAAACCCCAGCTACTCTCGCTCTCCCGTCTCTCTCGCCCACCCCCCAACCCCCCCCCCCCCCCCTTACCTCCTACGCTTCTCCTGTTGGCCCGGTCCTGCTTTGCCATCTGAGCCACGTATTGTGCTTCCTTTTGTTTCACTCGGTTTAACAAGTATGGCTCTTCTTCTATCCTCTCTGCTTTATTTGTACATACATCATGCTCAAGTTATCATTCATAAACATCTCAGGCTTTCCATCTCACGTTGGAAGTCACGCCAAGAGGACTGGCTGTATATTAGGATAGAGGGGATAATACAACTTAGTATGAAAGCGCTCTTGGCAATGGGCTCATTAATACCATTGGATAAATAGTGTCTCTGCCTTTGTTAGATGAAGTGCTGTGGTTCACCTCCACACATCAAACTAAGCACTTCCTTCCAAAATGGGCAGGGATGCATGTGGGTGATCTGTGTGGCTGGAGAGGAAAGTTCCCCATGCACATTCCAATCATATGCTGCCTAAAGTTAAGGACAATCTGCAACGTGAGAGGATTAAATTTCCTCTCTAGATCACTAACATTCGGCCAGGCACACCACACCCATTAAGCATTTCTTTAAAAACGCTATTCGACACATCCTCGCTGGAGATCCCAAGTGCGCCACGGCTAAAAGAAAAAAAAAAAAATGGAGAAAATAAATTGAGTGCCTCGACCGAACAATCCTCAGCCTCAACTGCACCCCTAGGCAAAAAAAGAAGTATTATCCCCCTGCAATTGTTTTATCATTACTTAAGGCCTTTTCCGTGTAATCAAATTCACAGCGCAGGAGAAAGAAAGAAAAAACATTCTGAACTTCTGATCTCTCATTTTTGTGGACCGTGCTGTCCTTTCCAAGCCCGACCATTAACCTTGGCCTTTCCCAGACATATTGGCATGCATTTACGATGGGGTCCCAGCAGCACCCAGGAATGAATCATTTAGCTGCGAGCATGCAGGAACACTGTTTTATGATAAATATTACAGGCCATAAATCATTGTTTCTTCGAAGTACAAAAAAGCCCAGGGTAAGAGGGGGGGGATTAGAGGAAAGTATTTGGGAATGTAAGAGAAAACATGAGGAGGGGCACTTTCTGTGGATGTTCGAGTCTGAAAAGTGGCGAAAAGGGGGTTTCAGGTCAGGAGGACCACCAGAGAGAGGGAGTGGTGGAAGAGGTAGGGTGAAGGGGAGTGGGGAAGCAAGCTGAAGATGCCCATTGAGAACGCAATTGGACATGAATAGGGCCTTGAATAAGCACTCAGAACTAGAACTCTAGAACTTTGCATTGTGAGGGAACTTACGGATCGTAAGTAGACATTTACGATCACATTTCGTCCGTTTGAGAACGATCAGGATCACCTACGTAACCCACATTCGTTTACATTACATTACATTTGGTCATTTATTGGACGCTTTTATCCAAAGTGACTTACAAGGTGAGCACATGGTTCATCACAACATCCCTGGAGCAATGAGGGTTAAGGGTCTTGCTCAAGAACCCACATTGGTAACTTCAGTGGACCTGGGATATGAACCGCCAACCTTCAGATTGATAGCCCCACGCCCTAACCACTGAGCTACCACTCCCTCATTTTAATAAAAAAGTTTGTAAAAGTTGGAATAAGATTACAAAATTACAGCAAGTACTTAAGATTTAGATTTGGTCATGTGGAAGACGCTTTTATTCAAAGCCATTTACAAACATCCCAACTTGGTTGGGGTCTCAGGATTGGTACAGCACCTCTGGTTAAGGTGTTGAGGGTTAAGGGTCTTGCTCAAGAACCCACATTGGTAACTTCAGTGGACCTGGGATTTGATTCCACAACCTTCTGATTGACAGCCCAACACCCTAACCACTGAGCTACCTCACAGTTAAGAATAAAGTTGGCTTCAGATGTTTCTAAAGGATGTTGGATATCTCAACCCAACTTGAGGCTGAACCACCAGGCAGCAGTCATCACTAGAACCTGCTTCTCTAACCAGATTTTGTTGTTAGTCCCATGTTGGTTCTCTGTTGGTCGGGAGCATCACAGAACAGGTATCATTTGGGTGGTGGATTGTTTATTGTCAGTTCTGCAGTGACACTGATGTGGTGAGGGGGGTTTTAGTGCAGC
This sequence comes from Corydoras sp. C115, assembly GCA_019802505.1. Taxonomy (NCBI): domain Eukaryota; kingdom Metazoa; phylum Chordata; class Actinopteri; order Siluriformes; family Callichthyidae; genus Corydoras; species Corydoras sp. C115. Next base: position 1,253,455 of record JAFMOC010000058.1, on the reverse strand, counting down.
AGTGCTGCTGGAGTTTCATTTCTCCACCTCAGTGACACTGCAGGGATAGGACTAATGCACCCACCCAATAACCCCTGCTCTGTGGTGGTACTATTGGGGTTCTGAGCATTAGAACAGAGTACACAGTATGTACTGTGGAACCCAAACTGATGAACTACAAAGTCCATTTTTACAAGAAGTGGAACTGAGAACATGAATAATAAGTGGAGCAGAACTGATTGGATATACCAATAACTTCACCTTTGTTCTACTAACATGGAACCAAAAAAATCAGTTATTGGTATTGGAGTTACAGGAAAACAAAACCGTGTGGTGTACAATGACCTGAATTTAGTGTCTCCATGATGGAGGATTTAATAATAACCATCATAAAACAAACCAAACTGATGTCATTCATTCATTATCTTCCGCCTTATCCTATATTAGGGTCGCGGGGGGGGGTTCCCCATGCCCATCCAGCGTGGAGCGTCTCGGGCGCTGGGCAGACACACCCAGGACAGGGCGCCAATCTATCACTGGGCACACACTCACTCACACAGACACTCTATATGGGGCAATTTGGAGAACTCAATTGACTTGATCCATGTTTTTGGATTGTGGGAGTAAACCGGAGAACCCGGAGGAAACCCACGCGGACACGGGGAGAACATGGAAACTCCACCCAGATGGGGATTCGAACCGGGAATCCCTAGCGCTGAGAGGAGAACGTATTAACCACTAAGCCACCGTGCCGCCCGGTAGAATTAAATATTTTTTTAATTTAAGTATTGCGTAAGAGAAAAAAAAAAAAATTAAATAAATTTGGGGGGTTCCCATGGGGGTTCCGAATGTCCATCCAGGGGAGAATGTTTCAGGTGCTGGGCAGATACACCCAGGACAGGAGGGCAATCTATCACTGGGCACACACTCACTCACACAGACACACTCTATATGGGGCAATTTGGAGAACTCAATTGACTTGACCCATGTTTTTGGACTGTGGGAGGAAACCGGAGAACCCGGAGGAAACCCACGCGGACACGGGGAGAACATGGAAACTCCACCCAGATGGGGATTCGAACCGGGAACCCCTAGCGCTGAGAGGAGAACGTACTAACCACTACGCCACCGTGCCGCCCCAAACTGATGTATTAAATAATTTTTTAGCACTCATGTTCATCACATTCTAAGCATTTTTAGTGTTATTGAAACTGGGTAAACAAAGTGTTTATAATTATAAATAACAAACACCTGTAATTAATATATTCAAGATAAATCAGATGTGTTAAGAGTGAATGTTCTAAAATGTACCAACAGATGAACTTCAGGATTCAGAATGTTCTTTGCTAATGAGCAAACTTTTGCCTACATGTCAATGCAGGTGTGCCACCTAGTGGCCAAACCGAAGAACTAGTTTCAACGCAGGAATAACAGACGACCAGAAAGTTAGAGAATGCTCATTCTAATCATTATTATTAGATCTTTATACACTCTGGTAACAGCCATTAGTTTACAAAGACCCAGCCGTGATCATTTTCCCCTCCCCCTACTCCATGTTAATTTCAGGCTCCGGTTCCTCTTTCTTGATCCAAGGAAGAGGAAGGGGCACGTGGGGGTCATAGGTCCAGCGAGGATACACTCTTTTGTACAAGTTCATCAGTACTGTATCCTGGGAACGGAGCTGTTTATCAAACACACACTTCATGTGACCGTGAGTACCTGAGTGAATACAAAAACAAAAAACAAATAATAATAAAATAGGTTATACACTTAATACTGTAAAATCAGCTGAGCATCTGATGTTAACGAATAAATTATTAATGCTATCATTTAATTAGAAAATATCAGGTAACACTTTTTATGAATCCAATATTCATAATGCATTATAGGTGCATTTATAACACTTTTTAATGTACATAGATATTCATAATCACAGTAATGAAGTGTTATAACATTTTAACATAAGGTATAATAACACAAATTGTTGATAATACAAACTCTGGATTATTTGGATTTGCAGACGCTCTTCCTTAATATGAAATGTTGTCACTTAATGTCTGTAAGGAGCATTTATAAGCTTTTATAAGTCATTATGTATTCAGGGGCGGCACGCTGGCTTAGTGGTCAGCACGTTCTCCTCTCAGCACTAGGGATTCCCGGTTCGAATCCCCATCTGGGAGGAGTTTCCATGTTCTCCCTGTGTCCGTGTGGGTTTCCTCCGGGTTCTCCGGCTTCCTCCCACAGTCCAAAAACATGGATCAAGTCAATTGAGTTCTCCAAATTGCCCCATATAGAGTGTGTCTGTGTGAGTGAGTGTGTGCCCAGTGATAGATTGCCCTCCTGTCCTGGGTGTATCTGCCCAGCACCTGAAACGTTCTCCCCTGGATGGACATTCGGAACCCCCATGGGAACCCCCCAATTTTATTTTAATACATATATTTTTTTCTCTTACGCAATACTTCAATTAAAAAATTATTTAATTCTACCGGGCGGCACGGTGATTTAGTGGTCAGCACGTTCACCTCTCAGCTCTAGGGATTCCCGGTTCAAATCCCCATCTGGGTGGAGTTTCCATGTTCTCCCCGTGTCCGTGTGGGTTTCCTCCGGGTTCTAAGGTTTCCTCCCACAGTCCAAAAACATGGATCAAGTCAATTGAGTTCTCCAAATTGCCCCATATAGAGTGTGTGTGTGAGTGAGTGTGTGCCCAGCGATGGACTGGCGCCCTGTCCTGGGTCTATCTGCCCAGCGCCCGAGACGTTCTCCCCTGGATGGGCATGGGGAACCCCCTCCCTCCCCCCGCGACCTTAATAGAGGATAAAGCAGGAGATAATGAATGAATGAATGAAGTATGTATTCATTTTGTCTCTTTCATAGAGGTCATAAATGACAAAACTTTAGCTAATACCTGTAAAGAGAGCTTATAAGCTTTCAAAAACAGTTATAAGGATTTAAAATGTCATTTTCAGAAGAGGCATTTATTAAATACAAATGTTATAAAGCTTTATGACTTTATAATGTTAATTAATAGTTAAAATACACATTTATAATGCATTCGGTCACGTTCTGTTATGAAGCCTTATGTCATGTTCTTATAACACTTCATTAGTGTGGTCATGAACATCTAATTGAATGATCAAATGCTTATGACAAGTGGTAGAAATGCATTACGAATACTTTATAACGCTTTAGGAATGTGTTTATAATGCATTATTAACATTGGATTCGTAGAAAGTGTTACCAAACACCACTTTATAAACACCCACCCAGGGCCTCCTTGATGTGTCCTCTTCGTCCCCATTTAGTGCGCAACTCCACTGGTTTAAACCACAGGATATCGTCTGAAAGGACAGATGCAGAGCCGCTGAAACTTTCCACTTTAAAATGAACCTTTCATTAACGTGATCAACTGTAAAGCCACAGCTTTCATACGGCCCCGCGGTTCCCCCTTACCCCTGTTAAAGAACATGTAGCGGATGACGGCAGAGCGGCGATTGATCTTAAACGGATGTCCACTCAGCACAATCCGTTTGAGCACCACACGCTGCGGATCGCAGCTCAGGAGGCTGCCGGTACCAACCAGGTCGTGCATTCCTGCGACACAAGGGGCTTGGAATAAATCATCAACTCAACACAAATGTTCCACAGGAAGCGACGGGGCTCCTGCAGGTCGCGTTCACTGAAAACACTCGAATAAGCGTTCTGCAATCCAGATCATACTGTCTATAATTGTTACTGATAAAGTTACAGCTTTAATATAAAAAATAAATAAATAAAACAAATCAACTGAATTATAGGAGGCATGGTGGCTTAGTGGTTAGCACGTTCTCCTCTCAGCACTAGGGATTCCCGGTTCGAATCCCAATCTGAGTGGAGTTTCCATGTTCTCCCCGTGTCCACGTGGGTTTCCTCCGGGTTCTCCGGTTTCCTCCCACAGTCCAAAAACATGGATCAAGTCAATTAATTAATTCATTCATTCATTCATTATCTTCCGCTTTATCCTCTATTAGGGTCGCGGGGTGGGGGGGGGTGGGGGGGGCGCCATCCAGGGGAGAACGTTTCAGGCGCTGGGCAGATACACCAAGGACAGGGCGCCAATCTATCACTGGGCACACACTCGCTCACACAGACACACACTATATGGGGCAATTTGGAGAACTCAATTGACTTGAACCATGTTTTTGGACTGTGGGAGGAACAGAGAACCAACAGAACACAGATGGACTATGGACTACAGTCTGGAATTGTAGAACTAGTCCATCTATATGGTAAGTGGAGGAAATAGAGAATGGAGCAAGAAGGGGGTGCGTCCAAACTTTTGATTGTATTATAAATTTACATACAATTACAACACATTATATTTTATAGAACTATAAAATAAACAGATGGAGAGAGTAAAACTACTCCACGCTCAGACAGGGTGGGACTACAGCATGCTCCCCAGCATCAGCACCACTAAACAATCAGCGAAGGTCCAAGTGAGAACATCTAGAACAACTCGGGCCTCCAATTCAACATAAATGTCCATCTTGCACAAATCCACTAATAAAACGTCCAAAGGGTTTAAGAGGCGTACCGTTGTCTCTCTGTTTAAACAGCAGGACACCCGCAGTAGGAAAGGTGATTGGTGCATACACAGAAACAACGGTGGGGGCATCGACACGCAGGAACCGCTCCATTTTGTGTTTGTCCCCTAAAAAAAATAAAAAAAAATAAATAAAAACTAATTAAAATCGGTGTGTACTGCAGGTTCTTGCTTATCTGCATTAACATATACAGAACAGGATCCACAGGACTTCAGAGGTACCGGATGTATGCTGTGAGAAGATGGGTGTAGCACGGAAGCGCCTGAAGCCACACTGGAATATCAGCTCCTCTTTCGATGCAACAGGTTCCGTGAAACCTGGATGGCGATGCACCAGCAAGTGCATGACAGACATCTATGAGGGAAAGAAAAGACGTAGAACATGGGTGGAGGAAACACAATTCAAAACTACACCTTTAAAACATCGGGGCATTCTAACTTGATACCTTGATATATTCATCCATCCATTATCTTCCGCTTTATCCTCTATTAGGGTCACGGGGGGGTTCCCCATGCCCATCCAGCGGAGAACGTCTCGGGCGCTGGGCAGATACACCCAGGACAGGACGCCAATCCATCGCTGGGCACACACTCACTCACACAGACACACTCTATATGGGGCAATTTGGAGAACTCTATTGACTTGATCCATGTTTTTGGACTGTGGGAGGAAACCGGAGAACCAGGAGGAAACCCACGCAGACACGGAGAGAACATGGAAACTCCACCCAGATGGGGATTCGCACCGGGAATCCCTAGTGCTGAGAGGCGAACGTGCCAACCACTAAACCACCGTGCCGCACACATATATGTGTGTGTGTGTGTGTGTGTGTGTGTGTGTGTGTGTGTGTGGGGTGGCATGGTGGCTTAGTGGTTAGCATGTTCTCCTCTCAGCACTAGGGATTCCCGGTTCGAATCCCCATCTGGGTGGAGTTTCCATGTTCTCCCCGTGTCCGCGTGGGTTTCCTCCGGGTTCTCCGGTTTCCTCCCACAGTCCAAAAACATGGATCAAGTCAACTGAATTCTCCAAATTGCCCCATATAGAGTGTGTCTGTGTGCGTGTCTGAGTGTGTGCCCAGCGATGGATTGGCGCCCTGTCCTGGGTCTATCTGCCCAGCGCTCGAAACGTTCTCCCCTGGATGGACATGGGGAACCCCCCCCCACGACCCTAATAGAGGATAAAGTGGCAGATAATGGATGGATGTGTGTGTGTGTGTGTGTGTGTGCTGGAGCCCTAAGTAAATGTGCCCAGTACCCGAAACATTCTCTTCTAAATGTAAATGGAGAAACCTAATCCCTAGTTTGGGATTAAGGCGGAAGATAATGAGATTATTTTAACGTTGAATATGTGCCTTCTTTAAAACAATGTTTATTTGGGAAAATACCTTTTGTTCATTGGGGAGGAGAGAAATGAGCACCAGAGGTTTGCCTGCTTCATAGCTCTCCATCACTGATGAAGGAACGTCTTCAATATGGAGAGTCGTGTACCAACCAACCTGCACATCACAGTACCATTAACCTATTGATACTATTCACACATACACACACACACCCACCCACAAAAACACACAGACCCAACCCCACCCACCCACAGACCCAAAACCACACACAAAAACCCACCCACCCACAGACCCAAAACCACACACAAAAACCCACCCACCCACAGACCCAAACCCACAAATCCACACAAACCCAAACCCATCCACACACACCCACCCACACATAAAACCAACCAACCACCCACCCAAACAGGCACATCCACCCAAAAAACCACCCACCCAAACACACACAAAACCAAACACACACAAAACCACCCACCCAAACACACACAAAACCAGCCACAAAACCAAACACACACCAAACCACCCACCCAAACACACACACACAAAACCAGCCACAAAACCAAACACACACAAAACCACCCACCCAAACACACACACACACACAAAACCACCCACCCAAACACACACACACAAAACCACCCACCCAAACACACAAAACCAGCCACCCAAACACACACACAAAACCAGCCACAAAACCAAACACACACAAAACCACCCACCCAAACACACACAAAACCAAACACACACAAAACCACCCACCCAAACACACACACACACACACACACACACACACACACACACACAACCAAACACACACAAAACCATCCACCCAAACACACACACACACACACACACACACACACAAAAACACCCACAAAACCAAACACACACAAAACCACCCACCCAAACATCCACCCACCCACACATCCACCCACAAAACCACCCAACCACCCACCCAAACACACATCCACCCACAAAACCACCCACCCAATCACACAAACATCCACCCACCCACACATTCACCCACAAAACCACCCACCCACAAAACCACCCACCCAAACACACATCCACCCACAAAACCACCCACCCAAACACACATCCACCCACAAAACCACCCACCCAAACACCCATCCACCCACAAAACCACCCACCCAAACACACATCCACCCACAAAACCACTACCCAAACACACATCCACCCACAAAACCACTCACCGAAACAAACACACCTACAAAACCACCCACCCAAACACACATCCAACCACAAAACCACCCACCCAAACACACATCCACCCACAAAACCACCCACCCAAACACACATCCACCCACAAAACCACCCACCCAAACACACCCAAACACACATCCACCCACAAAACCACCCACCCAAACACACACACACACATCCACCCCAAAAACACCCACCCACCCACCCACACATCCATCCATCCATCCATCCATCCACATACACAAGACATACTTGGGTACACAAGAAATACTTTTGGACGAGACATTTGCTTATGTGTGTTTACACTTGCATGCACACGGATACTTTCCTTCTTTCACACATGTATACAAACAAAAGTACACACACCATCAGTTGCGCGCACACACACACTCTCTTACCATGGCTCCCTCGTCTTCGATAGCCGCCTCGGCCAGCACGCGGCGGCGCGTGCGCTCAAAGTTCTGAAACTGAAAGATGCGGGAGTAGTTGAGGGGAAGATTCTCCATGGGGTCCCACGGCGAGGAGCGGAAACTCTTCAACCCTCTGTACCTCTGAAACCTAACGCCGAGACAAAAACAGGCCTGTAAGGCTGACCTTCAACCTGCGTTCAAAAGCATGGAAACGGTGTGAATGTTAGGTTTTAAAGAGCATCAGACCCCCTGCGAGGGAGGAAGAGCATTACTCATATGCCAAACGCCGCGCAGCCACTGTGTCAGAACAGAAGGAAGGAGATGCATCTCTGTGTTTTTTCCCCTCTACCTCTAACTTCATGTGGCTGCCACTCACCGTGTTCTCGCGGGAACATCCAAAGGCGTGTCCACCTCATCCGGAAACATCTCATGCGAACGAGCCTCGCGGTAGCGTTTTAACCCATCTTCCTCCTCCGCCGCATCCATGGTCTCATCATACTTCTGCTCAGCGCCTACACATTCTGACGGATTCAGTTCCTCTTCCTCCTCCTCATCCTCCTCATCATCTTTTAACGAGTCTGGGCATGTCCCGTCATCCTTGAGGAAAGAAATCAAGCACAAAAACTTAATTCAAACGAAATAATATTTGAATTTCATTTCAGCTAAACACTCGAAAGAGTAAAATGCATTTAATGGTCCATTTAGTTTTTCAGTATGTAGTTTAAATCTATATATAGTCTTTACTATCTTTCAGAACAAATATATATTCATTCATTCATTCATTATCTCCCGCTTTATCCTATATTAGGGTCGCGGTGGGGTTCCCCATGCCCATGCAGGGAGAACGTTTCGGGCGCTGGGCAGATACACCCAGGACAGGGTGCCAATCTATAGCTGGGCACACACTCACTCACACAGACACACTCTATATGGGGCAATTCGGAGAACTCAATTGACTTGATCCATGTTTTTGTACTGTGGGAGGAAACCGGAGAACCCGGAGGCAGACACGGGCAGATCATGGAAACTCCACCCAGATTGGGATTCGAACCGGGAATCCCTAGCGCTGAGAGGCGAACGTGCTAAACCACTAAGCCACCGTGCCGCCACAAATTATATATATGTACATATATATATATATATGGATTATATCTATCGGCTGGTCTGGGAACACCTCGGGGTTCCCCCAGTTGAGCCGGTGGAGGTGGCTGGGGAGAGAGAAGTCTCCCTACTTCGGTTACTGCCTCAGCGATCCGAACCCCGGGCAAGTGGAAGATAATGGATGGATGGAGATTATATGTGTGCGTGTATGTATATATATATATATATATATATATATATATATATATATATATATATATATATATATATATATATATATTTATTTTATTTTTATTTTTTTTTTTTTTTTTTTTTTTTTTTCCCCCCCACTGTGCATGTAAAAAATAAGATTAGATTTTGATTTGAATGAATTATACTTCAAATTTAGAAAGAAATAAAAGCTTATCAACTTCCACATGTTCCAGTTCCACTTTCACTTTCAACTTTTTTTTCTAATTGTATTTAATATCCACCAAGAGCAAAATAAATTTGTGCAATAAATATCAAGTGCAATATGTTCCAGTGAAAATTGTGCAATACGGGTATTTCATATTGTGTGTGTGTGTGTGTATATATATATATATATATATATATATATATATATATATATATATATATATATATAGATATAGATATATATAGATAGATAGTATGCCTTATATTTTTATTTTATTTTTACTTAATTTTATTCATACATAGTATTATATTGGTTTTTATTTTGTTTCATGTCTCTTAATAGTACCTTTGGAGTTGCACTGAAATTTCATTGTAATAAAATTATAATGACAATAAAGGCGATTCTGAGTCTGATTATTAGTTTTTAGTTCCATACCTTTATGTAATATAGTACTTCATTCCAAAGATGCCTTCATGTTCAGTAAGAGTGTTCCTGATAGTGAGTTTAGCCAATATAAAGTTAACAGCAGCAGCATCCAACATCTTTAATGCTCAACTCGGGACTCTTTGGTGACCAACTGAGTGAAAATGTACCAAAACGTAATCCAACTTTGTCTATTTATTTTCTGTGCTTTATCAGCTCCAACTGCTTTTCTTATGTTTCCTTTCATGCATTATTAGCTCTTCATCCGTAACACTGGCAGAGCACCGCATCAACAATTACTGGACAGAACCTGGATTTCTGTTGGACTGTGGCATTGCAGTCCGGCAGGACGGCCTCACTGAACTGATGAAGTTCAGAAGGGTTCTAATTTTTAAAAACGCACACCTGATCACTACACCATCTGTACATGGGTCTCCTGCACTGCTGATGCTACACCCCCACTCAAGGAGGAGGAGTCCCCCCACTAACCCTCAACCATCACAAGCTTTCTTCCTTAAATACCAACTTATCAGGGAGATTTTTTATTTTATTTTTTTGGCCAACGTCACCTCGGCTGCTTTTTGGGGGTCCAGGCTTGGAACTCGCTGCTTTTGTGACCAATGTACTGTTGTAAAAAGTGCTAAATACATAATCCATCCATCCATTATCTTCCGCTTTATCCTCTATTAGGGTCGTGGCTTAGTGGTTAGCACGTTCTCCTCTCAGCACTAGGGATCCCCAGTTCGACTCCCCATCTGGGTGGAGTTTCCCTGTTCTCCCCGTGTCTTCGTGGGTTTCCTCCGGGTTCTCCGGTTTCCTCCCACAGTCCAAAAACATGGATCAAGTCAATTGACTTCTCCAAATTGCCCCATATAGAGTGTGTTTGTGTGAGTGAGTGTGTGCCCAGCGATAGATTGGCGCCCCGTCCTGGGGGTATCTGCCCAGCGCCCGAAACGTTCTCCCCTGGATGGGCATGGGGAACCCCCCCCCCCCCCCAGCGACCCTAATATAGGACAAAGCGGAAGATAATGAATGAATGAAAGGGTCGCGAGAGGGGTTCCCCATGCCCATCCAGGGGAGAACATCTTGGGCGCTGGGCAGATACCCCCAGGACAGGGCGCCAATCTATCACTGGGCACACACTCACTCACTAACACACTCTATATGGGGCAATTTGGAGAATTCTAAATACATAATTAAACTTAATTATTTTCAAATCCCTTTCACAATAGAGAGAAACTAAACCTGAACTCATTGTGTCCGTGTTATTCAACCCTGTATGATGTTATTTTATTAGAGTAAGGCGGTTGTTAACGGCAGGAGTGACTAGAACTAAGCAGCATGTGCTTTTGTTTAAAAGAAGTATTTCCTAATGAGGGAGTTTTATTCCAAATACATTTACTTCATTGGGAGATTAGGCGAATTTGCCAAAGCGAGATTTGGATTTCAGAACGTGCAAAATCCCGACTATAAAACAATGGAGCTTCGGAAAAATAAAACCGGTAGAAATGTAACGGTGAGAGTAAAGAACATAGTGATAAAAGCAACACCACCGAAGCAGACAGGGTTACTGGGGCCATTCAAAAATAACCTCGGACCGAAATGAAAAAACCCTCCTGTGACAGGAGCACGAATGCAAACGTCTCCGAGATGAGAAAGGGGCAAGACCTGCTGTGCTGGTAACTCCACGCCCAGGAGGGGTCAACCGGCAGAACAATCACAGGTGCGCTAATAAAAATAATCTCGCCGTATCATCTGTAGTACCACTTCCCTCCTTGTTAACATCTTGCATTGTGAAGTCCTCTTTGGTGCTCACCCAGACATCAAACGCATGCTAATTATGATCAACCAAAATAAAGTCTCTATACATCAGGAGCTTCCCTCCCCCCCCCCGTCCTTTCAAGCACAGCTGGTATAAATAAATGGCCGCCCGCTCTGAAGGGCCCTGCAGGAAGGCCTGTCCAAAGAGCAGGAAGTCGGGGGACTTCTCTCGGGACGGGCCTGCCGCTCCAAACACTATTGTTGCGACGAGTAGCCTGGCACTTGGAGCGAGAGGCAAAAGCTGAGAAAACAAACAATGCCTCCCCACCAGGCAGCGCACAGAGGACCAGTCACGTATGCAGCGCTCCACCGGTGCCGTGCCCGCCCTCCTGCCCGCCTTCAGCCAATCAGGAACATCCGCTGGGGCTATATACACTCCGCATTGTCAGCTCATTAGCTGCATTTGGACAGCACTGAATGAAGGCTGCTTCGTTTCCCTCTGCCTTCCTTTGCTGCCACTTGGGCCAACATAACATTACAGCAAACAAAGCCTGGTTACCATGAGCACCATTGACCTTCCAACAGGTCAGAAGGCCAAAGTCCGACATTTCTATTGACTCTATAAACAGAGTTTCACACCCTAGTAATAAAGTCAAGTCATTCCGGGGGGAATTTTTTAAATCCTGATAAAGGTAGAGGTTGTGACGCAAATTATAACAGAACCATAACGTGGCACCAGGGCAGTGATTCTCAATTATTTTCTGTTAAGCCCCCCCCCCTGGGAAGAAGAAAACTTTTTGCGCCACCCCCCCCACACACACACACACTCACCCCCCCCCCCCCCCCCCCTCCGTACATGACAAAATGGGATGATAAAGTATTTTTACACGCCCACTGGAGTATCATTTGTCTATAAATTTGTTATAAGTTCACCTCGTTTATAACAACGTCTCCTTATTAACAATAAAGAAAAAAAAAGAAAGAAATATAGATCGACTTAGAACAAAGAATCATTTTGTTAACTTTGTTTTTTCGTTTGTAACAGAAACGAATGAAATCCTTATTTAAACCAGAAACATTTTTGAACTGACCGGAATTTGATACTCATTTTCATTCATTATCTCCCGCTTTATCCTCTACTATTAGGGTCGCGGTGGGGTTCCCCATGCCCATCCAGGGGAGAACGTCTCGGGCGCTGGGCAGATACACCCAGGACAGGGCGCCAATCCATCGCTGGGTACACACTCACACACACTCTATATGGGGCAATTTAGAGAACTCAATTAACTTGACCCATGTTTTTGGACTGTGGGAGGAAACCGGAGAACCCGGAGGAAACCCACGCGGACATGGGGAGAACATGGAAACTCCACCCAGATGGGGATTTGAACCGGGAATCCCTAGTGCTGAGAGGAGAACATGTTAAACACTAAGCCACCGTGCCGCCCGGAATTTGACACTGAAAAATGAAATGAAATAAAATCAATAAATAATAATCAATTCAAATTCATCAGCAACATTAATTCAGGAGCTCAATTTATTATTAACACTTTAACCTACAAAACTAAAATGAATACGACAATTTGTGCTGTTTTTTTTTTGTTTTTTTTTTATCAAAATAAGGAAATCAGAACTCATGTCTCCAACGCGCCCGTTCTGCAGCACAGCTTTTCTGCAGTAGTTTTCATAAAGCGGGATGATTGCTGGCTCTACGCGTCACGTTTTCGATTAAAAACTCAAGCGGTTATCGGCGTGATCGGGGTGTCATGTCTTTAAGTGACGCCTTCATTTATTTCACGCTGTCCGCTGCCAACATTTAAAGACACAGGAGACACACCGCTCTTTCTTCGTCTCCTGCCGTAGTTACCGTGAAACCAAGCGCTACATACACTTTCCTCGTTTTAACTTTCGGTTGACTTTTGTTGCTCTCGTTATCTTCGTCTCTCTCTTCGTCTCTGTTAAATATTTCTCCATGTTGTCTCTTGAGGGTTTGTTCAATGCACTTAATATCACTTGCTCTGTGATTTCTTGTTATGCACCCCCCCCAGGCACCGCACTATTTGAGAAGCACTGCACCAGGGGCAGGAGACAATTAATCGGAAAATATGCTTTACGCCCGTAACCAGAATTTTAGACGAAGTGGAGGAACAAAAATAAAGTAACACTCGCAGCTCACTAATCTGTTTACTTTGTCCTTACAAGAATAAACCTAGTTTCTTTTTTTTTTTTTTACGAAATATGGGGGGGATTTTTTTAGTATGAAATATGGGTGTGGCAGCTCAATGGTTAGGGTGTTGGGCTATCAATCTGAAGGTCCATCCATCCATTATCTTCCGCTTTATCCTCTATTAGGGTCGCGGTTGGGTTCCCCGTTCCCATCCAGGGGAGAACGTTTCGGGCGCTGGGCAGATGCACCCAGGACAGGGCGCCAATCCATCGCTGGGCACACACTCACTCACACAGACACACTATATGGGGCAATTTGGAGAATTCAATTGACTTGATCCATGTTTTTGGACTGTGGGAGGAAACCGGAGAACCCGGAGGAAACCCACGCGGACACGGGGAGAACATGGAAACTCCACCCAGATGGGGATTCGAACCAGGAATTCCTAGTGCTGAGAGGCGAACGTGCTGACCACTAAGCCACCGTGCCGCTATATTACATTATTATATTATGTAATTACATTATATTATATTTCACAACATGTATCTTAGGAGACCTGCACTTTTAACTGTGATGGAAATCGGAGACTCTACTCTGTAATGGAATGTAAAATATAAGTTTATTAAAAGCTTACAAGATATATAAAGTGTAAACTGATCTATTTTGCCTGCTGTACTTACACACAGAGGAGCACGTCCTCCACATTTAATCCGTCTGTGCAGTGAAACACACACACACACACAAAGTGAAGTGAGCACACATGCCCGGAGCGATGTGCAGCCCTGTATGCAGTGCCCAGGGAGCCATTGAGGTTCGGTGCCTTGCCAAAGGACACCTCAGCTGTAGAACTTGGTGGGCTAATGTTGTTGAACCCCGAGCTGACCGACTGCAGCAACCCCAGATCAAAGTCACACTGAAGCAGTGACCTGTTTTTCAGGCCAGGTCGTCTATAATAAATTATATTTACATTTAAAATTAGTCATTTAGCAGACGCTTTTATCCAAAGCGACTTACAAATGAGAACACCACATGTCAGAAGCCATGGAGAAAACCAACTATACTGTAAATTCATCAAACCTGATTGTTATTCGATGCTGCGCCCCCCCCCCCCCTTTTTTTTTTCGCTCTAAATTTGGTCATTTATTGGACGCTTTTATACAAAGCGACTTACAAAGTGAGCACAGGGTTCATCACAACAACCCTGGAGCAATGAGGGTTAAGGGTCTTGCTCAAGGACCCACATTGGTAACTTCAGGGGACCTGGGATTTGAACCCCCAACCTTCAGATTGACAGTCCAACGCCCGAACCACTGAGCTACCACTCCCCACAGGTATTTGGGGTATCTCTACAACAGGTATTTGTTAAAGAGATGGTTCTTCAGTAGTTTCTTAAAACTGTTTAGTGATTCTGCCTTACGGACAGAGTTGGGAAGATGGTTCCACCATGTTGCAGTGGTGAACGCCACGGAGTGAGAATGAGCTCCTCGGTGAGGTGGAACCACCAGACGGCGATCATCACTGGAGCGAAGTGAACGAGTCGGAGTGTATTTTGAAAAGATAGAGTGAAGGTTATATTATTCATTCATTCATTATCTCCCGCTTTATCCTCTATTAGGGTCGCGGTGGGGTTCCCCATGCCCATCCAGGGGAGAACGTCTCGGGCGCTGGGCGGATAGACCCAGGACAGGGCGCCAATCCATCGCTGGGCACACAGTCACTCACACAGACACTCTATATGGGGCAATTTGGAGAACTCAATTGACTTGATCCATGTTTTTGGACTGTGGGAGGAAACCGGAGAACCCGGAGGAAACCCACGCGGACATGGGGAGAACATGGAAACTCCACCCAGATGGGGATTTGAACCGGGAATCCCTAGTGCTGAGAGGAGAACATGTTAAACACTAAGCCACCGTGCCGCCCAGAATTTGACACTGAAAAATGAAATGAAATAAAATCAATAAATAATAATCAATTCAAATTCATCAGCAACATTAATTCAGGAGCACAATTTATTATTAACACTTTAACCTACAAAACTAAAATGAATACAACAATTTGTGGGTTTTTTTTTATCAAAATGAGGAAATCAGAACTCATGTCTCTAATGCGTCCGTTTTGCAGCACAGCTTTTCTGAAGTAGTTTTCATAAAGCGGGATGATTGCTGGTTATACGCGTCACGTTTACGATTAAAAACTCAAGCGGTTATCGGCGTGATCGGGGTGTCATGTCTTTAAGTGACGCCTTCATTTATTTGGCTTCACGCTGTCCGCTGCCAACATTTAAAGACACAGGAGACACACCGCTCTTTCTTCGTCTCCTGCCGTAGTTACCGTGAAACCAAGCGCTACATACACTTTCCTCGTTTTAACTTTCGGTTGACTTTTGTTGCTCTCGTTATCTTCGTCTCTCTTCGCCTTTCTCTCCTCATCTCTGTTAAATATTTCTCCATGTTGTCTCTTGAGGGTTTGTTCAATGCACTTAATATCACTTGCTCTGTGATTTCTTGTTATGCACCCCCCCAGGCACCGCACTATTTGAGAAGCACTGCACCAGGGGCAGGAGACAATTAATCGGAAAATATGCTTTACGCCCGTAACCAGAATTTTAGACGAAGTGGAGGAACAAAAATAAAGTAACACTCGCAGCTCACTAATCTGTTTACTTTGTCCTTACAAGAATAAACCTAGTTTCTTTTTTTTTTTTTTACGAAATATGGGTTGTTTTTTTTTTAGTATGAAATATGGGTGTGGCAGCTCAATGGTTAGGGTGTTGGGCTATCAATCTGAAGGTCCATCCATCCATTATCTTCCGCTTTATCCTCTATTAGGGTTGCGGTTGGGTTCCCCGTTCCCATCCAGGGGAGAACGTTTCGGGCGCTGGGCAGATGCACCCAGGACAGGGCGCCAATCCATCGCTGGGCACACACTCACTCACACAGACACACTCTATATGGGGCAATTTGGAGAATTCAATTGACTTGATCCATGTTTTTGGACTGTGGGAGGAAACCGGAGAACCCGGAGGAAACCCACGCGGACACGGGGAGAACATGGAAACTCCACCCAGATGGGGATTCGAACCAGGAATTCCTAGTGCTGAGAGGCGAACGTGCTGACCACTAAGCCACCGTGCCGCTATATTACATTATTATATTATGTAATTACATTATATTATATTTCACAACATGTATCTTAGGAGACCTGCACTTTTAACTGTGATGGAAATCGGAGACTCTACTCTGTAATGGAATGTAAAATATAAGTTTATTAAAAGCTTACAAGATATATAAAGTGTAAACTGATCTATTTTGCCTGCTGTACTTACACACAGAGGAGCACGTCCTCCACATTTAATCCGTCTGTGCAGTGAAACACACACACACACACAAAGTGAAGTGAGCACACATGCCCGGAGCGATGTGCAGCCCTGTATGCAGCGCCCAGGGAGCCATTGAGGTTCGGTGCCTTGCCAAAGGACACCTCAGCTGTAGAACTTGGTGGGCTAATGTTGTTGAACCCCATGCTGACCGACTGCAGCAACCCCAGATCAAAGTCACACTGAAGCAGTGACCTGTTTTTCAGGCCAGGTCGTCTATAATAAATTATATTTACATTTAAAATTAGTCATTTAGCAGACGCTTTTATCCAAAGCGACTTACAAATGAGAACACCACATGTCAGAAGCCATGGAGAAAACCAACTATACTGTAAATTCATCAAACCTGATTGTTATTCGATGCTGCGCCCCCCCCCCCCCCCCCCCTTTTTTTTTTCGCTCTAAATTTGGTCATTTATTGGACGCTTTTATACAAAGCGACTTACAAAGTGAGCACAGGGTTCATCACAACAACCCTGGAGCAATGAGGGTTAAGGGTCTTGCTCAAGGACCCACATTGGTAACTTCAGGGGACCTGGGATTTGAACCCCCAACCTTCAGATTGACAGTCCAACGCCCGAACCACTGAGCTACCACTCCCCACAGGTATTTGGGGTATCTCTACAACAGGTATTTGTTAAAGAGATGGTTCTTCAGTAGTTTCTTAAAACTGTTTAGTGATTCTGCCTTACGGACAGAGTTGGGAAGATGGTTCCACCATGTTGCAGTGGTGAACGCCACGGAGTGAGAATGAGCTCCTCGGTGAGGTGGAACCACCAGACGGCGATCATCACTGGAGCGAAGTGAACGAGTCGGAGTGTATTTTGAAAAGATAGAGTGAAGGTTATATTATTCATTCATTCATTATCTCCCGCTTTATCCTCTATTAGGGTCGCGGTGGGGTTCCCCATGCCCATCCAGGGGAGAACGTCTCGGGCGCTGGGCGGATAGACCCAGGACAGGGCGCCAATCCATCGCTGGGCACACACACACTCACACAGACACACTCTATATAGGGCAATTTTGAGAATTCAATTGACTTGATCCATGTTTTTGGACTGTGGGAGGAAACCGGAGAACCCGGAGGAAACCCACACGGACACGGGGAGAACATGGAAACTCCACCCAGATGGGGATTCGAACCAGGAATCCCTAGCGCTGAGAGGCGAACGTGCTAACCACTAAGCCACCGTGCCGCCAGGTTATATTATATTATATTATATTATGGATGTTATTGGATGAATAGTGTAAAAGTACAATGAAATAAAATTAAATAAAAATGCACCTCAGGGCTTCGAGGCAAAAGCGACATGCAGGGTCAAACGTGACGCATGTATACGTGATGAAATCGACGCTCAACTATAACGGCGAGATTAAATCTGCTGCCTAATTTTAGTCAAATTCCTCTCATTTACATAATTTCCCACCTTGTTCTAAATATAGTCGCACACAGACACACAGTGTGATGAAGTAAACGCCATGACTCACTGTGACTCAGAACCCTAATCACTCGGGCCGCCGCCGAAATCGCTCGCTGAAACACGGGTACTAGTTTGGATCTTGTAGGTACCGTTAAACTGGTGAAGCAGTCGGCTTTCTGAGGTAGTGAATATGTAGTAACCACTTAACCGAACGGATTACATCGGTTATCCTACAAACACCATGTGACGCATGAGGTCACGCCACCACTGTACAGGTTCCTCTGTTCAAAAATCAGAATCACAATATTTAATGATAGAAAGTGAGATTAATGTACAGTTTTGAGGATGGATCCACTTTACACACAATCAACTCCCAACTTTCTCAGCTTTAATAATTAAACTTCAGCTGAATTATGAGAGGCGGCACGTTGGCTTAGTGGTTAGCACGTTCTCCTCTCAGCTCTAGGGATTCCCGGTTCGAATCCCCATCTGGGTGGAGTTTCCATGTTCTCCCCGTGTCTGCGTGGGTTTCCTCCGGGTTCTCCGGTTTCCTCCCGCAGTCCAAAAACATGGATCAAGTCAATTGAATTGTCAAAATTGTTCCATATAGAGTGTGTCTGTGTGAGTGAGCGTGTGCCCAGCGATGGATTGGCGCCCTGTCCTGGGTGTATCTGCCCAGCGCCTGAGACGTTCTCCCCTGGATGGGCATGGGGAACCCCACCGCGACCCTAATAGAGGATAAAGCGGGAGATAATGAATGAAAGAATGAGATAGCATCATTAAAGAGGTCATTCAAGGAATTTTGATTTACTGACTGAAATCACTTACTATATTATAGGCAACGTTTGTAGGTGAGTGGTTATTATATAGTAGGAATTAGACACAGCCCACAATCTGTACCCAAGATTTATTTGGCCAATGCATTAGACAATAAAAAAGTCATTGTCTCCTTTTTTCGAGACTCCATATTGTTCACCACTACTAACTGAACCATCTACATCAAGTCAAGTCAAATGGCTTTTATTGGAGGGTGTTGGGCCATAAATGTGAAGTTATGGGTTCTCAAGGTGGGTCCTTGAGCAAGACCCCTGACCCCTGATCTAGTGGTGCCGTACAAACTCTGTGTGTTTGTTGCTTTGGATAAAAACATCAGCTATATGACCAAAAGCAATGTAAATATAACTGTCATTCCATCTGAGTACACAGTGAAACGTAATTATGTTCCTCCAGGACCATGGTGCAATATGGAACAGATGAGAAAATGCAGACAAGCAATAAACTGTGCAACATTAATCTACAATATACATTAGACAAGGGACAACAAACAAGATGGTAATTGATATATAAAAAACTAAAAATAAAAGTGCCGTTATGGTGGTGAACACTAAATATTGGGATGTAGACACAATCCACATTGCAGTCAATTAACGTCCTTGTTTTTCTTCGTCTCCACCTCTATTCACAAACAGGTGGCTGACACCAAAGCCGCATTAAGATAACAAAGTAGTCCACTAAAATATTAATGTACAAAACTAGGTAGTGTTAGGAAATCTGAAATTTCCCCGATGGACCAATTTTGAAGGCGTCAAAAAGCACAGTACAGATGATTTCAGAGTTATTCGAAAAAAGCGGTTTATTTATGACAAACCGAGTCAAAGCCGTGTTCGTCCAAGACGAGCCCAAGATCGCGATCCAACTCTGATCTCAGCACCACACCGGTCCCTCCAAGACAGAGCCCCGAAGTCCAGTTTCTGCCCGTATTTATTGAAACACCCATCCCTCGTTCTGCTTATTCTGAAACGACTTGTCGAAGGAGTTCTATGGGGGGGTGAACACGCCGTTCCATCCCTTATCTGGGGGAGCTCGATACAGCTCGGCTGCCCTTGAGCTTTATCCCCCAGCCACTAGATGCCAGGTGCATCTAATTTTCATGAAATATAGGCCTTGGGCAACTGACGGCCAGATTGCCCCATCGTTATCGAATGCACTAATTCCCTTGAACACAAAGTACTTAGAAATCACAAATTTTTATCCCTTCAGTTGCATACAAATACACATATACACAAATACACAGAACTCTTTTATTTAATAAATCTATTATTAATAAATAAAATGTACACATACTATGCACCTGATATTTGTTAAATACATAATGTGTTTATTCTAATGGTTTTTGTTCTGATAAACTAATTTTGTTTTCCTGAAAATATATAAATATTTATTGCAGCCTGTAGAATGTTTATGACTAAGAATTACAGCATTGACATCTGTATTGTGAGTTGAAAAACGAGGGGGTGGCTGCAGTCTGCATTATTCATAAAGGCTGGTTTTGTTGGAGAAGAAAAGAAAAAAAAATAATAAAAGAAATACAGCCACAACTCACCTGTGAATCCATTTCAGCATCTCCATCCTCCATCATTTCATCCTCGTGGTCATCGTCACAGCTATCCAGATCATCATCATCATCATCATCCTCATAATCATCCTCGTTGTCGTCATCGTCATCTACAATCCAAGAAGCCTGGTACTCAGAGGTTCCTTTTGGAACCTTCATCACCCGTCGAGTCTTTCTGGCCTCTAAAACCATCAGGATCAAACAACAGACAGCAAACCTCAGTAAATCACATTTTAAATCTAAATATTCATTAATTATCTTCCACTTTATCCTATATTAGGGTCGCGGTGGGGTTCCCAATGCCCATCCAGGGGAGAACGTTTCGGGCACTGGGCAGATACACCCAGGACAGGGCGCCAACCTAATCGCTGGGCACACACTCACTCATACACTCTACATGGGGCAAATTGAAGAACTCAATTGACTTGATCCATGTTTTTGGACTGTGGGAGGAAACGGGAGAACCCGGAGGAAACCCACACGGACACGGGGAGAACATGAAAACTCCACCCAAATGGGGATTCAAACCGGGAATCCCTAGTGCTGAGAGGAGAACGTGCTAACCACTAAGCCCCAGTGCCGCCAACTAAATGTAAATACAAATGTTTAAACACATGGTAAAACAAAAGGCTTATGGCAAGCCATTAGAAATCATCAGCATTCGACTGTTCCCACTAGAGGGCGCCACATATCCATCTTCATGTTCATTAATTACTGCACCAAGATTAGATTAGATTCAACTTTGTCATTGCGCAGAGTACAAGTACAGGGCCAATGAAATGTAGTTAGCATCTAACCATAAGTGCAATATATACATTATTTACATAAAGTGCATTAATAACAGTGACCTGTGCATTGAATAGTGATATGTATAAATTTATATACATAATATGAACATGATAGAACATATATACACATGGGCGGCACGGTGTCTTAGTTGTTAGCACGTTCGCCTCTCAGCACTAGTGATTCCCGGTTCGAAACCCAATCTGGGTGGAGTTTCCATGTTCTCCCCGTGTCTGCGTGGGTTTCCTCCGGGTTCTCCGGTTTCCTCCCACAGTCCAAAAATATGGATCAAGTCAACTGAGTTCTCCAAATTGCCCCATATAGAGTGTGTCTGTGTGAGTGTGTGAGTGAGTAATAGATAGGTATCCTGTCCTTGGTGTATCTGCCCAGTGCCCGAGACGTTCTCCCCTGGAGGGGTATGGGGGAACCCACCACGACCGTAATAGAGGATAAAGCGGAAGATAATGGATGGATAGTTCATCCATCCATTATCTTCCGCTTTATCCTTCACTAGGTTCCCCATGCCCATCCAGGGAAGAATGTTTTGGGCGCTGGGCAAATACACCAAGGACAGGATGCCAATCTATCGCTGCACAGACACACACACACAGACACACTCTATATGGGGCAATTTAGAGCGTTCAATTTACCTTCATCCATGTCTTTGGACTGAGGGAGGAAACCGGAGAACCCGGAGGAAACCCACGCGGACACGGGGAGAACATGGAAACTCCACCCAGATTGGGATTCGAACCGGGAATCCCTAGTTCTGAGAGGAGAACGTGCTAAACACTAAGCCACTGTGCCGTCAGTTACATAATAGTGTTCAGCTACATTTGTTATTTATATTCTTGACTGCTATATATTTTTGAATATTTGCCAAAATCTCCCTTTAAGAACCTGATTGATGACTTTAATTTTAGTTGGTTAAGCATTAGAGTTGTAAAGTTAAATCGTACCCTCAGCCTCCTGAAGCTCGGACTCTGTAGGCCAGGTTTGCTCTCCATCCATGGGATCAATTTCAGCCTCTGCCTGCAGACTCTCTCTTTTAGAGGGCTCAGCCTTCAACAGCACACGTACCCCTTCTTCAGGATGCTCATCCTTTAAAGCATTAAATCAAAAGCACATTAGTTCCAGCTTACAAGTATTTAAACTGAAATCTACATTAATGTATAAGCATACCGTATTTTCCGGACTATAAGGCGCACCTAAAAGCCTAAAATTTTCCCAGAAATCGCACATGTGCCTTATAATCCGGTGCGCCTTATACGCGTACTGAGTTCCAAATTCTATAAAAGTATTGTTGTGCGAGCGAAAATTAATTGGGAGCTCAGCATCATTCCGGGAGGAATAAATAAAGAACTCCGACCGCTGGACTAGGGCTGCAACAACGAATCGATGAAATCGATAAAAATCGATTATCCAAAGTATCGATTATGAATTTCCATTATCGATTCGTTGGGTCGCACTATTTCCGTGTTACTCGCAATGTCGACCGATTAATCGACTATCAAAATAATCGTTAGTTGCAGCCCTACGCTGGACATTGGCGTAAACGGGGCGTTTAAAGTAAAGTTGCGGGCGGTGTGGGAGCGACGGATGATAGACGGTGAACACACGTTTAATAAAACTCGGGAGGCGGCGGCGGGGCGAGTTACGCCACCGTCTGTGAATGGGTTGTGGATGCTGGGGCTGAGGTTTCTGCTGTAACCGTCGTCCGAGCTTTCACGAAAGCCGGCATCGTCGCCGAACGGCCGCCTGGTGACGAGACGGACTCAGACATCGATGAGAGGGAACCCTGAGTGCAGCTTTTTAATTCAGACACAGAAGACGAGGACTTTGATGGATTTGTGGGAGAAGAGATTAAAATAATGTGTGTTTTATCAAATAGAATAAACTTCAATTATAAATCAGGGTTTTGCATCCTTTACTTTTCTTGTAGATCGTATGTTTTAGCGAGTGCCTTATAATACGCTGCCGTACAGAATAAGTACCGTACAGAAATAGAGTCCGTAATTCAGACTGCGCCTTATAATCCGGTGCGCCTTATACATGTACCGAGTTCCAAATTCTATAAAAGTATTGTTGTGCGACCGAAAATTAATTGGGAGCTCGCCGTCATTCCGGGAGGATTAAATAAAGAACTCCGACCGCTGGACATTGGCGTAAACGGGGCGTTTAAAGTAAAGTTGCGGGCGGCGTGGGAGCGACGGATGATAGACGGCGAACACACGTTTACTAAAACTCGGGAGGCGGCGGCGGGGCGAGTTACGCCACCGTCTGAGAACGGATTGTGGACGCCTGGGCTGAGGGTTCTGCTGTGACTGTCGTCCGAGCTTTCACGAAAGCCGGCATCGTCGCCGAACAGCCGCCTGGCTACGGGACGGACTCGGACATTGATGAGAGGGAACCCAGAGTGCTCGATAGTGAAACAGCTTTTTAATTCAGACACAGAAGACGAGGACTTTGATGGATTTGTGGGAGAAGAGAGATTAAAATAATGTGTGTTTTATCAAGTAGTAGAACAAACTTCAATTATAAATCAGCGTTTTGCATCCTTTACTTTTCTTGTAGATCGTATGTTTTAGCGAGTGCCTTATAATACGCTGCCGTACAGAATAAGTACCGTACAGAAAAACAGTCCGTAATTCAGACTGCGCCTTATAGTACGGTGCGCCTCATGGTCCGTAAAATACGGTAATTAAAATTTCAATCATAATTTCACTGAAGGGCGGCATGGTGGCTTAGTGGTTAGCACGTTGTCCTCTCAGCGCTAGGGATTCCTGGTTCGAATCCCTATCTGGGTGGAGTTTCCATGTTCTCCCCGTGTCCGCGTGGGTTTCCTCCGGGTTCTCCGGTTTCCTCCCACAGTTCAAAAACATGGATCAAGTCAATTGAATTCTCAAAAAAAATTGCCCCATAGAGAGTGTGTTTGTGTGAGTGAGTGTGTGCCCAGCGATGGATTGGCGCCCTGTCCTGGGTGTATCTGCCCAGCACCCGAGACGTTCTCCCCTGGATGGGCATGGGGAACCCCACCACGACCCTAATAGAGGACAAAGCGTAAGATAATGAATGACTGAATGAATTTCACTGAAATTCAGTTTGAAGTGATTTTTTTACCCTGATTCGTAACCATTCATTCATTATCTCCCGCTTTATCCTCTATTAGGGTCGCGGGGGGGGGGTTCCCCATGCCCATCCAGGGGAGAACGTCTCGGGCGCTGGGCAGATAGACCCAGGACAGGACGCCAATCCATCGCTGGGCACACACTCACTCACACACACTCTATATGGGGCAATTTTGAGAATTCAATTGACTTGATCCATGTTTTTAGACTGTGGGAGGAAAGCGGAGAACCCGGAGGAAACCCACACGGACAAGGGGAGAACATGGAAACTCCACCCAGATGGGGATTCGAACCAGGAATCCCTAATGCTGAGAGGAGAACATGCCGACCACTAAGCCACCGTGCCGCCATGATTCGTAACCAGAATTTGGAAATTTTCCAGTTTGCCGCTCATCTGGACATTAATGTCTGTGTCGCTGTGACTCACCATCATCTCCACATCTCCTTTGTTTGGCTTAACAGGCCGTTGAGTAGCGGTTACGAAGGGCAGAGGATCTGCTGCTGCATCGATCTGACCGAGCTGAAAGTCTCCATGACCCACGATATGCACCAGTCTGTTCACCTCCATCGCACAACCTCGCACATATCCAGACACCCGCAGAGTCCCGAGGCCGGTCGGCCCTCCTTTACCGTCCTGCCCACCGTTGGCACTGAAAGAGGCACTTTGGACCAACATGTGTGAGCGTCTGGAGCGGAAAGCCAGTCGCCGCCGTTTTTGCACGCCCAGTTGGCGCAGCACCAGCGCCGCATCTTGCTCCGTGTCTAAAGGGAAGAGGCGCGGCTCCGGAAAACGTGTCTCGGCCAGGCGGGACAAGGCCCGGCGACTTTCAGCCCGTTTCTTTATTGCCAGGTCAGCGATACCCTGGCACACCAACACTGAAAAGTTTAAACGTTAAAATTTACATTACATTACATTTGGTCATTTATTGGACGCTTTTCCCCAAAGCGACTTACAAGTTAAACACAGGGTTCATCACAACATCCCTGGAGCAATGAGGGTTAAGGGTCTTGCTCAAGAACCCACATTGGTAACTTCAGTGGATCTGGGATTTGAACCCACAACCTTAAGATTGACAGCCCAACACCCTAACCACTGAGCTACCACTCCCACAAAAATTCATTCATTCATTATCTTCTACTTTATCCTCTATTAGGGTCGCGGTGGGGTTCCCCATGCCCATCCAGGGGAGAACATTTCGGGCACTGGGCAGATACACCCAGGACAGGGCGCCAA
Source organism: Corydoras sp. C115 (assembly GCA_019802505.1). Taxonomy (NCBI): domain Eukaryota; kingdom Metazoa; phylum Chordata; class Actinopteri; order Siluriformes; family Callichthyidae; genus Corydoras; species Corydoras sp. C115. Next base: position 1,227,725 of record JAFMOC010000058.1, on the reverse strand, counting down.
TCCACTGCTGGGCACACACTCACTCACACAGACACACTCTATATGGGGCAATTTGGAGAACTCAATTGACTTGATCCATGTTTTTGGACTGTGGGAGGAAACCGGAGAACCCGGAGGAAACCCACGCGGACACGGGGAGGACATGGAAACTCCACCCAGATGGGGATTCAAACCGGGAATCCCTAGTGCTGAGAGGAGAACATGCTAACAACTAAGCCACCGTGCCATCCATCTATCCATTATCTCCCACTTTATCCTCTACTAGGGTCGCGGTGGGGTTCCCCATGCCCATCCAGGGGAGAACGTTTCAGGTGCTGGGCAGACACACCCAGTACAGGACGCCAATCCATCACTGGGCACACACTCACTCACACACTCTATATGGGGCAATTTGGAGAACTCAATTGACTTGATCCATGTTTTTGGACTGTGGGAGGAAACCGGAGAACCCGGAGGAAACCCACGCGGACACGGGGAGGACATGGAAACTCCACCCTGATGGGGATTCGAACCGGGAATCCCTAGTGCTGAGAGGAGAACGTGCTAAACACTAAGCCACCGTGCCGCCACATGTTAAAATATATAAAAAATAATACTTTTAAGAAATGAATGTGCCGTCTCTCACCATGATTGGGAAGTCCTTGTGCAAAGAGACAGGAAAGACAGTAGTCTCCGTAACTGTCCCAGCCCTCGTTGGACTCGAGTACAAATATTAAACTGTCCGCCACCTTGGCCACATCAAGGAGCGAATGGAGATCAGCTATGAATGCCAAAGAAGAAAAACATTTTAATGCAATTGATTATTTATTTATGTAAATGCACACGATTCCAAAAGTCGTTGGGTCAACATTCGAGATATATATATAGCTTTTTATTGTACCAGCTTAATGAAAGCTAATTATAATATAAAATAATAATAATAATAAATTTTATTTGTAGTGCACTTTACATTTGATCACAATTCTCAAAGTGCTACATGATGAAAGCAAATAACATATAAAAGCAACAATCAATTAAAAATGGTCAGTTCTTCTAAAAAGCAGATAACAACACTATAAAAGCAACAATCAGTTAAGAATGGTAAGTTCTTCTAAAAAGAAACGTTTTAAGTCCTTTTTTAAAACTTTCTATTTTCTGAGGAGCTCTCAGACAGTTAGTAGAAAAGCCTTTGTTGGTAATAACATCCATCTATCCATTATCTTCCGCTTTATCCTCTATTAGGGTCGCGGTGGGGTTCCCCATGCCCATCCAGGGGAAAACATCTCAGGCGCTGGGCAGATACACCCAGGACAGGGCGCCAATCCATCGCTGGGCACACACTCACTCACACAGACACACTCTATATGGGGCAATTTGGAGAACTCAGTTGTCTGCTATATGATCTAATAGGGAGAACATGGAAACTCCACCCAGATGGGGATTCGAAACGGGAATCCCTAGTGCTGAGAGGAGAACATGCTAAACCACTAAGCCACAGTGCCGCCCTGTACCAGCTTATTCATTCATTATCTTCTGCTTTATCCTCTATTAGGGTCGCGGTGGGGGTCCCCATGCCCATCCAGGGGAGAACGTCTCAGGCGCTGGGCAGATACACCCAGGACAGGGTGCCAATCTACCGCTGGGCACACACTCACTCACACAAACACACTCTATATGGGGCAATTTGGAGAACTCAATTGACTTGATCCATGTTTTTGGACTGTGGGAGGAAAGCGGAGAACCCGGAGGAAACCCACGCGGACACGGGGAGGACATGGAAACTCCACCCAGATGGGGATTCGACCCGCCACCGTGCCGCCGGTAAGAACATCAACATTGGATGATAACAGTAACATTGCATCATTCTTCTGTTCTTCAAATCTCAAAAACTCCATGAAGTCTGATCTTCAGTTCATTATATAGAATTTCAGTCGGACTTACAGTTCCAGCCCCCTTCTGGCTCCATCCTCTACAGTTGTGATCAAATTTATTCAACCCCCACTGAAATAAAGTGTTTTGGCCAGTTTGACATTGATTTGGATCATTTCAGTCATCTTATTTACAATTATATCAAAGAGGCACTTATAAATTAGACAAATATAACATAATATTTATGATGGAATAACCACAAATGTCTTTACTGTGCTCACATCATTATCAGTTTTATTCAACCCCCTAGTGACATTATTTTTTAGTACTTAGTACAACATCCTTTTCCAGTTATGACAGCTTTCAAGCGTGAAGCATAGCTTGACACAAGTGTCTTGCAGCGACCTATGGGTATCTTAGCCCATTCTTCATGGGCAAAAGCCTCCAGTTCAGTCACATTCTTAGGCTTGCGCACTGCAACTGCCTTCTTTAGGTCCCACCAGAGGTTCTCAATTGGATTTAAGTCTGGTGATTGCGATGGCCACTCTAGAATGTTCCAGCCTTTCATGTTCAACCATGCTCTAGTGGACTTGGATGTGTGCTTCGGATCATTGTCCTGTTGGAAGGTCCAACGTCTCCCAAGCCGCAGGTTTGTGACTGACTCCATCACATTTTCCTCCAAGATCTCCTGGTACTGAAGGGAATTCATGGTACCCTGCACACGTTGAAGCTTTCCTGTACCATTAGAAGCAAAACAGCCCCAAAGCATAATTGACCCCCCGCCATGCTTCACAGTAGGCAAGGTGTTCTTTTGTTCATAAGCCTGGTTCTTCCTCCTCCAAACATAGCGCTGGTCCATTGTCCCAAACAGTTCTAATTTAGTTTCATCTGACCACAGTACACTGTCCCAAAACCTTTGTGGCTTGTCCACATGACTTTTGGCATACTGCAGTCGACTTTTCTTGTTCTTTGGAGTCAGCAAGGGGGTGCGCCTGGGAGTTCTGGCATGGAGGTCTTCGTTATGCAGTGCGCGCCTTATTGTCTGAGCTGAAACTTCAGTGCCCACATCTGACAGGTCTTTTTTCAGTTCCTTAGCAGTCACGCGGGGATTTTTCTCCACATTACGCTTCAGGTAGCGCACAGCAGTCGCGGTCAGGATCTTCTTTCTGCCACGACCAGGTAACGTTTCCACTGTGCCCTTTAACTTGAACTTGCGAATGATACTTCCGATAGTGTCTCTTGGAATATTTAACAACTTCGCAATCTTTTTATATCCATTGCCATTCTTGTGAAGAGCAATAACCTCTTCTCTTGTCTTCTGGGACCATTCTCTTGCCTTCACCATGCTTGTAAACACACCAGTAGATGTCTAGAAGGAGCTGAGTATCACAGTCCTTTTAAATCTGCCTAATTGGTGCTTATCATGCTTGATTGCTGCTCGTTGACATCCACAGGTGTTTTCAATACCTGATTGAAAACACTGGAATGAACCTCTGTTCTTATGAGTGGTAGTTGTAAAGGGGTTGAATAATTGTGTCAATGAAGAAATCACAAAAAGGCCATTTAATACTTTATGACAAAAACAATTGATGCTATCTTAGTTGCATTTAGTTCTTTAACACGTCCTTGTAAGATTTCATTATGAACACAATTGCAAATGTGCACTGAATTCCATAAAACCCTTCGCAGCATTGGGGGTTGAATAAATTTGATCACAACTGTATGTCCTCCACTTACCATATGGATGGACTTTGTAGTTCTCCAATTACAGACTGTAGTCCATCTGTGCTGTTGGTTCTCTGTTGGTCAGGAGCATCACAGAACAGGTATCATTTGGGTGGTGGATTGTTTATGGTCAGTTCTGCAGTGACACTGATGTGGTGAGGGGGGGGTTTAGTGGTTATTTCTCCACCTCAGTGACACTGCTGGGATAGGACTAACACACCCACCCAATAACCCCTGCTCTGTGGTGGTACTATTGGGGTTCTGAGCATTAGAGAACAGAGTACACAGTACTGTATGTACTGTAGAACACAAACAGATGGACTATAGAATGGAACTATAGAACTACATGTCCATCTTTAGAGGAGGTGGAACTGAGAACATGGACAAGTGGAGCCAAAAGGGGGCGACTCCAAACTTTTGACTGACACCAAATCGATTTTAGCAGCTCTATTTTCTTTCTCTGAAACCACTGGAGATTCTCCCTGAATGTGGCGTTGAGCCTTTTAAATGTCCACCCTCGTGTCCACACCCACCCCCCCTCCCCCTGTATGAATGTGGTCAGCTGGGTTATGAACATATACCTGTGTCAGGTCTGTAGAAGGTGAACCTCTGTTTCAAACGGGGCAGGACGAGTCCGAAGTTCTCCCGATTCCCTGGGACCCCCAGGTGTTCACGCAGGACTCCTCCAACACCTTCCGCCTTTAACATCCGGGTGACCCCAGCGGCATCGGCCAGCGCATGCAGCCCTACCACAGCCACCAGGTAAGGTGGTCCGTCTCTACTGCCCAGCCGCCGCTTCTCTAAAAGCACCTAGCAGAAACACAAATTCCACACTCCATATCTCCATATCTGAGCATCGTTACGGAGTCCTCCATCCCACGTTTGAGGAACACATGAAGAACCTCATGGAGTGGACTTACAGAATCCTTCTTGTTGCGGCGCAGTTGGCTGGCTTTGTGCCGCCGGTCCTTTTTGCTCATCTCGTGCCTCTGTTTCTTCGTAAGGGCCACGACAGCAACTCGACCTAAAAATAGATCCCTTTACTTTTGTGTACAGAAAACGGGCCATCATGCCGTCATTAGATTATTTATATTAGATTAATCATGCTGTCATTAGATTATTTATATTAGATTAATCATGCTGTCATTAGATTATTTATATTAGATTAATCATGCCGTCATTAGATTATTTATATTAGATTAATCATGCTGTCATTAGATTATTTATATTAGATTAATCATGCTGTCATTAGATTATTTATATTAGATTAATGTTTTTCACAGCATGAAAATGTAATAAGTCACATTAGAGCATTAAACACTTAATCAAGAAATGAGAAGAGCAAGCAAACAGGACAATATGTTATTTCAGTGATTCCCGAAAAGGAGGCTGCAGCAATGAGTCTCGAGTCTTTCTAGAGGAGAACGTTTCGGGCGCTGGGTAGATAGACCCAGGACAGGGTGCCAATCTATCACTGGGCACACACTCGCTCACACAGACACACTCTATATGGGGCAATTTGGAGAACTCAATTGACTTGATCCATGTTTTTGGACTGTGGGAGAAAACCGGAGAACCCGGAGGAAACCCACGCGGACACGGGGAAAACATGGAAACTCCACCCAGATGGGGATTCGAACCGGGAATCCCTAGAGCTGAGAGGAGAACATGCCAACCACTAAGCCAACGTGCCACCTTTATTATTATTATTATTATTAATTCATTCATTCATTATCTTCCGCTTTATCCTATATTAGGGTCGCGGGGGGGGGGGGGGGGGGGGGGGGTTCCCCATGCCCATCCAGAGGAGAACATTTCAGGCGCTGGGCAGATACACCCAGGACAGAGGGGCAATCTATCACTGGACACACACTCACTCACACAAACACTCTATATGGGGCAATTTGGAGAACTCACTTGACTTGATCCATGTTTTTGGACTGTGGGAGGAAACCAGAGAACCCGGAGGAAACCCACGCGGACACGGGGAGAACATGGAAACTCCACCCAGATTGGGATTCGAACCCCTAGCGCTGAGAGGAGAACATGCCAACCACTAAGCCACCGTGCCACCATTATTATTATTATCATTCATTCATGCATCCATTATCTTCCGCTTTATCCTCTATTAGGGTTGCGGGGGGGGGGGGGGGGGGGGGTTCCCCATGCCCATCCTGGGGAGAACGTTTCGGGCGCTTGGCAGATACACCCAGGACAGGACGACAATCCATCGCTGGGCACACACTCACTCACACAGACACACTCTATATGGGGCAATTTGGAGAAATCAATTGATTGATCCATGTTTTTGGACTGTGGGAGGAAAGCGGAGAACCCGGAGGAAACCCACGCGGACACGGGGAGAACATGGAAACTCGATCCAGATGGGGATTCGAACCGGGAATCCCTAGTGCTGAGAGGAGAACATGCCAACCACTAAGCCACCACCATTATTATTATTATTATTATTAAATCCGAAGGTGCAATATGAATGTCATAAACAGCATAAACATAAAAGCACGCAAACAGAGCTCGGTTGATGGAATATAATTAATATAATTAATATAATGAATATAATTATGGATTATAATCTTTAAAGCTGTAGTTTTTAAACACGTGTTGATCTGCAGCCTCAGAAAGCCATGAGAGCGGCTGGGTTCGTTCTGCCCTTCTTACCCCCTGCCCTCACTCACCCTTGCTCTCTCGTCCGAGCTCCCCTTTGGTCCGGTGCCTGCCATGCTTGTGCTGTTTGTTTTTCTGTTTGTAATCTCCAGCGCGGTGAGCCTGCTGCTCCTCTCCCCCGGCAGCCATGTTGCCCTCGTGCAGCGCTGGGCCACTGCAAATGACGACACGTCTGTGCGACCAACCCGGAGAAACGTGGACATGTGCGCCACCTGGCGAGCATCGAGGTGAAAGAAACATTCATTCATTCATTATCTCCCCCTTTATCCTCTATTAGGGTCGCGGGGGGGGGGGTTCCCCATGCCCATCCAGGGGAGAACGTCTCGGGCGCTGGGCAGATAGACCCAGGACAGAGGGGCAATCCATCGCTGGACACACACTCACTCACACAGACACACTCTATATGGGGCAATTTGGAGAACTCAAATGACCTTGATCCCTGTTTTAGGACTGTGGGAGGAAACCGGAGAACCCGGAGGAAACCCATTTGGACGTGGGGAGAACATGGAAACTCCACCCAGATGGGGATTCGAACTGGGAACCCCTAGCACTGAGAGGAGAACATGCTAAACACTAAGCCACCGTGCCGCCCAGCAAAATATATACTGTATATTCATTCATTATCTTCAGCTTTATCCTCTAAAACCTCGAACCGGGCGCTGGGCAGATAGACCCAGGACAGGGCGCCAATCCATCGCTGGGCACACACTCACTCACACAGACACACTCTATATGGGGCAATTTGGAGAACTCAATTGACTTGATCCATGTTTTTGGACTGTGGGAGGAAACCGGAGAACCCGGAGGAAACCCACGCGGACACGGAGAGAACATGGAAACTCCACCAGATGGGGATTCGAACCGGGAATCCCTAGTGCTGAGAGGAGAACGTGCTAAACACTAATAGGTTGCGTATATTATGTTATATTATTGACAACTGAATAAATATAGACGTGTACGATGCACTTTACGCAGAAACGGGAGCTTTGCGTGCCGTAAGTGGATTTGGTGGAAGCTACACATTTCAGGGTTTCCTCCGGGTTCTCCGGTTTCCTCCCACAGTCCAAAAACATGGATCAAGTCAATTGAGCTCTCGAAATTGCCCCATATACAGTGTGTTTGTGTGAGTGAGTGTGTGTACAGCGATGGATTGGCGCCCGAAACGTTCTCCCCTGGATGGGCATGGGGAACCCACCCCCCCCCCCCCCCACCGTGACCCTAATAGAGGGTAAAGTGGAAGATAATGGAGGATGGTGGATGGATATATAACAGGCGGTGGCTTAATGGTTTAGCATGTTCTCCTCTCAGCACTAGAGATTCCAGGTTCGAATCCCCATCTGGGTGGAGTTTCCATGTTCTTTCCGTGTCCGCATGGGTTTCCTCCGGGTTCTCCGGTTTCCTCCCACAGTCCAAAAACATGGATCAAGTCAATTGAATTTTCCAAATTGCCCCATATAGAGTGTGTCTGTGTGAGTGAGTGTGTGCCCAGTGATAGATTGGCGCCCTGTCCTGGGTGTATCTGCCCAGTGCCCGAAACATTCTCCCCTGGATGGGCATGGGGAACCCCCCCCCCCCCCGCGACCCTAATAGAGGATAAAGCGGAAGATAATGAATGAATGAAAAAAGTTATACTGTATATGTTTGATACATTTTAATATTTAGCATTTTGTACGATTCGATTTTCCTAAGGAATTTTTTTGTGTGATTTTATTGGTAACTAGTCTGATGCTGGTTTATATGGAATAACAATGCTGTATATCCCAAATAACTGTCAGCTAATACCAGTCTACTCTGAATGTAGATTTTCCGTGTGGCTTGCACTCAGTTTAATTGTTCTGGATGGACACACCGTGGGTCAGTGGGAAGCGCTGTCATCTCACAGCAAGGAAGTTTCAGATTCAATTTCCTGGCGGGTTTTGAGGATCCTCTCCGTGTGGCGTTTTCATGTTTTCTCTGTGTTTGTGTCGGTTTCCTCTGGGTTCTCTGGTTTCCGTTTACTTCTAAAAAAACATAGTAAAAGCTAAAATTAACCCGATAAATGACCCTACGGGGTGAAGCAGTGTGTGAATGTTCTCTGCCTGTGGAACGCTGCAGCTGGTCCCAAACAAGTTCCAGGATGCTCCAACATTCCAAAAACATGCTGATGGCTAAATTGGAGATACTAATTGCCTCGCTGATTGTATCCAAGAGTCAGACACAAATGAATGGATAGCATGCACACACACACACACACACACACACACACACACACACATCATTGTGTCTATTACCCAGTTTATTTTTATATAATGGTCATGGTTTGGAATCCACACACTGACAGTAATTCATTCATCCATCCATTATCTTCCGCTTTATCCTCTATTAGGGTCGCGGTGGGGTTCCCCATGCCCATCCAGGGGAGAACGTTTCGGGCCACTGGGCAGATACACCCAGGACAGGGCATCAATCTATCGCTGGGCACACACACACTCACACACACACACACACACACACACACACACACACACATACTCTATATGGGGCAATATTGAGCATTCACTCGACCTTTATCCATGTTTTTGGACTGTGGGAGGAAACCGGAGAACCCGGAGGAAACACACGCGGACACGGGGCGGACATGGAAACTCCACCCAGATTGGGATTCGAACCGGGAATCCGTAGTGCTGAGAGGAGAACATGCTAACCACTAAGCCACCGTGCAACTAAATTTTGTGAAAACACGTGAGCAAAGTAAAATAATATTTTTAAATGTGAACATCAGGGATTAATAATAAACATTTTAAATAGCAGTTTGCAGTTCTGCAGAGACACTGATGTGGTGAGGGGGTTCCTGATGTCCATCCAGGGGAGAACGTCTCGGGCCACTGGGCAGATAGACCCAGGACAGGGCGCCAATCTATCACTGGGCACACACTCACTCACTCACACAGACACACTCTATATGGGGCAATATTGAGCATTTACTCGACCTTTATCCATGTTTTTGGACTGTGGGAGGAAACCGGAGAACCCGGAGGAAACCCACGCGGACACGGGGAGGACATGGAAACTCCACCCAGATTGGGATTCGAACCGGGAATCCGTAGTGCTGAGAGGAGAACATGCTAACAACTAAGCCACCGTGCCACTCCGCAAAAATGTATTTTGTTAAATTTTGTGAAAACACGTGAGCAAAGTAAAATAATATTTTTAAATGTGAAACATCAGGGATTAATAATAAACATTTTAAATAGCAGTTTGCAGTTCTGCAGAGACACTGATGTGGTGAGGGGGTTCCTGATGCCCATCCAGGGGAGAACGTTTCGGGCGCTGGGCAGATACACCCAGGACAGGGCGCCAATCCATCGCTGGGCACACACTCATTCACACAGACACACTCTACATGGGGCAATTTGGAGAACTCAATTGACTTGATCCATGTTTTTGGACTGTGGGAGGAAACCGGAGAACCCGGAGGAAACCCACACGGACACGGGGAGGACATGGAAACTCCACCCAGATGGGGATTTGAACCGGGAATCCCTAGCGCTGAGAGGAGAACGTGCTAAACACTAATAGGTTGCGTATATTATGTTATATTATTGTTTTAAGCAAATTTTTTGCAGAGACAACTGAATAAATATAGACGTGTACGATGCACTTTACGCAGAAACGGGAGCTTTGCGTGCCGTAAGTGGATTTGGTGGAAGCTACACATTTCAGTCGGCTGACGGCACTAACCCTCGTTTGCATTCATTTGTCATAATTTCAGCTGGAATGAGAGGCTTTGCCCTCTTCTTTAGGGTTTTGCACAGGAAATGCCAACAGACAGAGATACGCCACTCAGGAAGTCCTAAACAGGATAAGCGTAGATTCGCAGCCCCAAATTGTTGCAGTTTAGTTCTAAACTACGTCTCGGATGCTTAGATTTCTGTCAAATTTCTATTTCTTTTTCATTTTTCACATTTCTTTGTATTTCAAATGTATTGCATTGTATTGTATCTGTCTGTGAGGTTTTATACCACCGGCAATTATAAAAAGATTCAGAGTCGGGGTGGTTGTCATGTTCTCCTCAGCAGTACGGATTCCAGGTTTGAATCCCAATCTGGGTGGAGTTTCCATGTTCTCCCCGTGTCCGCGTGGGTCTCCTCTGGGTTCTCCGGTTTCCTCCCACAGTCCAAAAACATGGATCAAGGTCAATTAAATGCCCCATATAGAGTGTGTTTGTCTGTGTGAGTGAGTGTGTGTGCCCATGGCGACATATCCTGGGTGTATCTGCCCATATCTGCACTCGAAGTGTTCTGCCCTGGTAGAGAACAGAGTACACGGTACATTCTGTAGTCCACAAACAGATGGACTACAGTCTGGAATTATAGAGCTACAAAGTCCATTTTTATGAGAACATGGACAATAAGTGGAGCAAAAGCTGTGTGTTATGTTGCTTATCCATCCATCCATCCATTATCTTCCGCTTTATCCTCTATTAGGGTCGTGGCGGGGGGGGGGGGGTTCCCCGTGCCCATCCAGGGGTGAACGTTTCGGGCGCTGGGCAAATACACCCAGGACAGGGCAATCACTGGAACACACACTCACTAACACAGACACACTCTATATGGGGCAATTTGGAGAACTCACTTGACTTGATCCATGTTTTTGGACTGTGGGAGGAAACCGGAGAACCCGGAGGAAACCCACGCGGACACGGGGAGAACATGGAAACTCCACCCAGATGGGGATTCGAACCGGGAAACCCTAGCGCTGAGAGGAGAACATGTTAACCACTAAGCCACCGTGCCGCCCTGTGTTGTTTATATTATGTTATATTATTTGTGAGGTTATAGCTCTAAGCACAATCCACCTTGATTATAACTTTTAAGACCAGTGATGGATTGGCGCTCTGTCCTGGGTCTATCTGCCCAGCGCCCGAAACGTTCTCCCCTGGATGGGCATTGGGAACCCCCCCCCCTGCGACCCTAGTAGAGAATAAAGTGGGAGATAATGAATGAATGAACTTATAAGACCATTTTAGTTCATATCTGTTATCTGTCCATAATTGTACAGTTCTCTCATTTTATAATTTCAATTTGCACAGTGTACATACATAGTTCAATTATATTTAATTTTTATTTTATCTTTATTCTATTTTTCTTATCATTTTAAACAAATTGAACTTTCTGTGGAGAAGTCAGGAAAGTATTTCACTGCTGGCTGTACCATGTATATCTACCATGTATATGTCACAAATAAACCTGATTCTGATTCTTAAGGTTTTCTTGTATTTTTCTAATTATAACACACGTTCCATTCTGGTTTTATATCTTATAAAATGCTAAATCCAGAATTTAATATAAACTGGGGACATGTTCCATCATACGTGCAATGCTGGTTGACAACTGGCGACACGGTGGCTTGGTGGTTAGTAGGGGTGTCTTCAACTAAGGATTTTCATAGTCGAATCTGATTCGTCAGATTTTTCCTATAGTCGACTGATAGTCGAATTAGTTAAAATTTCACCACAAGATGGCGCTATAGGCGTTGTTTTTAAAAAAGATTTTTTTTCTAACAAAAGAAAACCTTTTTTTGTTTTTCTTTTTTTTCATTTTTTTCTAGAAATTCGGATGATTTTATTTGACAAAAGGCTATATATATATATATATAACGAAAACAAAGACATTTCATGTAAAAACTAATGCTTAGCAGCAGCCATGAGCGCCCCCATGTGGTCAAAATGGTACATTCGACTATGAGGTTCATAGTCGACTACGGTTCTCCGAATCGAATCGTCGAATCAGCGAATATTGCAGCTCACCCCTAGTGGTCAGCACATTCGCCTCTATTCGAACCGCTAGGGATTCCCGGTTCGAATCCCCATCCTGGTGGAGTTTCCATGTTCTCCCCGTGTCCGCGTGGGTTTCCTCCGGGTTCTCCGGTTTCCTCCCACAATCCAAAAACGTGGATCAAGTCAATTGAGTTCTCCAAATTGCCCCATATAGAGTGTGTCTGTGTGAGTGAGTGTGTTCCCAGCGATAGACTGGCGTCCTGTCCTGGGTGTATCTGCCCAGCGCTCGAAATGTTCTCCCTTGGATGGGCATGGGGAACCCCACCGCGACCCTAATAGAGGATAAAGCAGAAGATAATGAATGAATGAATGAATGAATGGTTGACAACTGCTGCTGTGTTTTCATTTTCCTTTCACGCAGGCAGACGTCACTCTTTTTGTTACAGCATGTATTTGCAGACGGATCGGCGACGTAATGCGGCGGGATATTATTTTTAAGGGGAATTCCAATCACGCCTGTATGTATCTACAATAGGTTCTTGTTTTTGGACTCATGTTACCCTTGTGAGCCTGAACAAAGTGTGCGTTTTTAATGAAACCACAAGAAGTGGCTCGATGGAGTCAGATGTGGCGCACCACATGATGCGCTTTGTTACGTGTGACAGTCGCGGAACACGCAATGACGACTCCATCGTGTAAACGGAAGGAGAGAGCGTGGCTCTTTAAATGCCATTCATAAAGCACACTGCAGAGCTTCAAAGCCCCCTGTTCGCCTGGATACAGAGAGCGCCTAGCCCTCACTCCTATTGGCTGGAACACATGGCTGCTCAAGGGCCAATCCCCAGCAGCCATTCACTGTGTCCTCACTGTACACGGGGCTTGCATTGCAGGCCATAGGGCAGAATAACAATGCGCTCGTACTGTTTACTTTTAACCTTTTTATAATCTAGATCGAGTGATACAAAGCCCTATTGTATGTGGGCTTATCTGAAAAGATCCATCAGAACGTCCACAGCGGATAATTCATTAACATGACCGTCACCGAAATCCCTGCCTTTTAACAAACTCATCCAGCTTCAGCCATAAAACATTCATATTCGTGCTTTCAGGCCATAAAAAAACCACCAGAAACCCAGAACAATCTGCTTTTTAAAGTTCATTTATTTGTTCATTCATTATCTCCCGCTTTATCCTCTATTAGGGTCGCGGTGGGGTTCCCCATGCCCATCCAGGGGAGAACGTCTCGGGCGCTGGGCAGATAGACCCAGGACAGGCGCCAATCCATCGCTGGGCGCACACTCACTCACACAGACACACTCTATATGGGGCAATTTGGAAAATTCAATTGACTTGATCCATGTTTTTGGACTGTGGGAGGAAACCGGAGAACCCGGAGGAAACCCACGCGGACACGGGGAGAACATGGAAACTCCACCCAGATGGGGATTCGAACCGGGAATCCCTAGTGCTGAGAGGCGAACGTGCTGCCCACTAAGCCACCATGCCGTGCTTTTTAAAGTTCATTCATTCATTCATTCATTCATTATCTCCCACTTTATCCTCTATTAGGGTCACGGGGGGGGGTTCCCCATGCCCATTCAGGGGAGAACGTTTCGGGCGCTGGGCAGATAGACCCAGGACAGGGCGCCAATCCATCGCTGGACACACACTCACTCACACAGACACACTCTATATGGGGCAATTTGGAGAATTCAATTGACTTGATCCATGTTTTTGGACTGTGGGAGGAAACCGGAGAACCCGGAGGAAACCCACGCGGACACGGGGAGGACATGGAAACTCCACCCAGATGGGGATTCGAACCGGGAATCCTTAGCGCTGAGAGGCGAACGTGCTGCCCACTAAGCCACCGTGCCGTGCTTTTTAAAGTTAACAGGGATAAAATACCTAGATTTTGGAGATTTTCCGTACTTTTTAAATAGTATTTAAGGAATATAATATAGTACGTGGCGTGAATCCTTGCTATCTGAGGCATGGCACTGCTACGTACGTTCTCTAACGTACATTCAAACCATTCAGAAATATGCAAATCTCAAGGTAAACGTTTGAATAATGCAAAGCGGATGAAATTATGGTTTTGAATATGAAAAGATTTAGAAAGTTGCAGAATGGAACCGGGTCAAATCTAAATTGCACATTTTCGGAATGTAGTATCCTTCTTGTGGCACGTGCAGAACGCTGTATGCACATATTTCACAGTTCAACACCTTGGAGGGGCGACACGGTGGCTTAGTGGTTAGTACGTTTGTCTCTCAGTGCTGGGGATCCAGGTTCCAATTCTTGGTGGAGTTTCCATTCATTCATTCATTCATTCATTCTCTCCCGCTTTATCCTCTATTAGGGTCGCGGGGGGGTTCCCCATGCCCATCCAGGGGAGAACGTCTCGGGCGCTGGGCAGATAAACCCAGGACAGGGCGCCAATCCATCGCTGGGCACACACTCACTCACACAAACACACTCTATATGGGGCAATTTGGAGAACTCCATTGACTTGAGGCATGTTTTTGGACTGTGGGAGGAAACCGGAGGACCCGGAGGAAACCCACGCAGACACGGGGAGAACATGGAAACTCCACCCTGATGGGGATGCGAACCGGGAATCCCTAGCGCTGAGAGGCAAACGTGCTAACCACTAAGCCACCGTGCCACCCTGGAATTTCCATGTTCTCCCCATGTCTGTGTGGGTTTCCTCTGGGTTCTCTGGTTTCCTCCCACAGTCCAAAAACATGGATTCATGTTTAATCCCAAGTCCACTGAAGATACCAATGTGGGTTCTTGAGCAAGACCCTTAACCCTCAGTTCCAGGGATGTTGTGATGAACCCTGTGCTCACCTTATAAGCCACTTTGGATAAAAGCGTCCAATAAATGACCAAATGGATTCATGCTCTAAATTGCCCCATATAGAGTGTGTTTGTGTGTCTCTGTGTGAGTGAGTGTGCGCAGGGTGTATCTGCCCAGCGCCCGAAATTGTTGTTCAGTAATACTCCAAGTTTAATGGGTTGTATGTTTATGACTTTGACATGATTAGGAGTTCAAGATTAAGTCCAAGCCTGGATTCCCAGCACCCACAGTTGAAAAACATGGATTCAAGGGCTCTAAATTGCCCCTATCTAAATTCCCTCTGTATAGTGTGTGTGTGTTTGTGTGAGTGAGTGTGACCAGCAATGGATTGGTGCCCTGTCCAGGGTGTATCTGCCCAACTTCTGAAACATTCTCCCCTGGATGGGCATGGGGACCCCCCATAACCCTAGTGGAGGATTAAAGGGAATATAATGAATGAATGAATTAACACTTGGGAATGTTTGATATACATTATACTCTGTTAAAGTGTTGGGAAACTTATTTTTTTCAAGGGGTTACATGAGAATCTGGGACTGTCGGGGCTGTCCATGGAGAAGACAAACCTAAATCTCGACCTGATCCAAAATGAAAGCAATGTAGTTGTAGGTTCTAGTTTTCTCATTGACTTTATTTGGGCCAAACAGGAAGAATCAATGGGCTTCTCTGTGGATATTATATAATATACAGTGTATACAGTATGTTTATGATGTGGACTTTATATTGTGTGAGCAATATGCTGCATAATCTACGTATTTATTGTATAGTATATAATATACACTGTATGTCATATACTGTACTGTATGTTTGTATACTGCATGATGTTTGTTATATGCTGTATGCACACATGGGCAGCTTGATGGCTTACTGAGTAGCCCTGTCACCTTTTATCAAGAACCTCATAAAATGGCAGCCCCTGTCGTTTTTTGTAGCGTCTGCCGGTGCGCCCTGTCTGAGTGGGAGTCTTCTGAGAGTTCTGACCTCCTCCCACTGTTCAAAGATATGCGAGTCAAGTGAATTAGAGATGCTAATTTGCTTCCAGGTATGAATGTGTGTGTGTGTGTGTGTGAGGACAGGACTGAGGAACTGAAGCATGCAAATGAATATATGTCGCATGGAATATAAAAATGATATGGTATATGAAGTATGCATTATGCAGAATATTCTGAGAGGCGCATTCTCTTGGACTCTGATGTGTCTGTTATGCTTTTTGGTTGTATACTGGGGGTATACTCTGTGTTTTTGGTTGTATATCGACTGTATGCGCTGTATGCTCTGTATTTTGGTTGTATACTCTGTGTTTTTCGTTGTATATTGAGTGTATGCTCTGTGTTTTTCGTTGTATATTGAGTGTATGCTCTGTGTTTTGGTTGTATACTCTGTGTTTTTGGTTGTATATTGAGTGTATACTCTGTGTTTTTGGTTGTATACTCTGTTTTTGGTTGTATATTGAGTGTATACTCTATGTTTTGGTTGTATACTGTGTTTCTGGTTGTATATTGACTGTATGCTCTGTATACTCTGTGTTTTGGTTGTATATTGAGTGTATACTCTGTGTTTTGGTTGTATATTGAGTGTATACTCTGTGTTTTTGGTTGTATATTGACTGTATGCTCTGTATACTCTGTGTTTTGGTTAAATATTGAGTGTATGCTCTGTGTTTTTGGTTGTATATTGAGTGTATACTCTATGTTTTGGTTGTATACTCTGTGTTTTTGGTTGTATATTGAGTGTATTCTCTGTTTTTGGTTGTATGCTGTGTTTCTGGTTGTATATTGACTGTATACTCTGTTTCTGGTTGTATAATGAGTGTATACTCTGTGTTTTTGGTTGTATACTCTGTTTCTGGTTGTATATTGACTGTATGCTCTGTTTCTGGTTGTATATTGACTGTATACTCTGTGTTTTTTGGTTTTATACTCTGTGTTTTTGGTTGTATACTCTGTTTTTGGTTGTATATTGAATGTATACTCTATGTTTTTGGTTGTATATTGACTGTATGCTCTGTGTTTTTGGTTGTATATTGAGTGTATACTCTATGTTTTTGGTTGTATATTGACTGTATGCTCTGTGTTTTTGGTTGTATATTGAGTGTATACTCTGTGTTTTTGGTTGTATACTCTGTGTTTTTGGTTGTATACTCTGTTTTTGGTTGTATATTGAGTGTATACTCTGTGTTTTTGGTTGTATACTCTGTGTTTTTGGTTGTATACTCTGTTTCTGGTTGTGTATTGAGTGTATACTCTGTGTTTTTGGTTGTATACTCTGTTTTTGGTTGTATATTGAGTGTATACTCTGTTTCTGGTTGTATATTGAGTGTATACTCTGTTTTTGGTTGTATACTCTGTGTTTTTTGGTTTTATACGCTGTGTTTTTTGGTTTATTCTCTGTTTTTGGTTGTATATTGAGTGTATACTCTGTTTTTGGTTGTATATTGAGTGTATGCTCTGTGTTTTTGGTTTTATACTCTGTGTTTTTGGTTGTATATTGAGTGTATACTCTTTTTTTAGTTGTATATTGAGTGTATACTCTGTTTTTGGTTGTATATTGAGTGTATGCTCTGTGTTTTTGGTTTTATACTCTGTGTTTTTGGTTGTATATTGAGTGTATACTCTGTTTTTGGTTGTATATTGAGTGTATACTCTGTTTTTGGTTGTATATTGACTGTATGCTCTGTGTTTTTGGTTGTATACTCTGTGTTTTTGGTTGTATATTGACTGTATGCTCTGTGTTTTTGGTTGTATACTCTGTGTTTTTTGGTTGTATATTGAGTGTATACTCTGTTTTTTGGTTGTATATTGAGTGTATACTCTGTTTTTTGGTTGTATATTGAGTGTATACTCTGTTTTTTGGTTGTATATTGAGTGTGTACTCTGTTTTTTGGTTGTATATTGAGTGTATACTCTGTTTTTTGGTTGTATATTGAGTGTATACTCTGTGTTTTTGGTTGTATATTGAGTGTATACTCTGTTTTTTGGTTGTATATTGAGTGTATACTCTGTTTTTTGGTTGTATATTGAGGTGTATATTGACTGTATGTATCTTTTTTTGTTGTATATTGAGTGTATACTCTGTGTTTTTGGTTGTATATTGAGTGTATGCTCTGTTTTTTGGTTGTATACTCTGTTTTTTGGTTGTATATTGAGTGTATACTCTGTTTTTTGGTTGTATACTCTGTGTTTTTGGTTGTATATTGACTGTATGCTCTGTGTTTTTGGTTGTATATTGAGTGTATACTCTGTTTTTGGTTGTATATTGAGTGTATGCTCTGTGTTTTTGGTTGTATACTCTGTTTTTTGGTTGTATATTGAGTGTATACTCTGTTTTTTGGTTGTATACTCTGTTTTTTGGTTGTATATTGACTGTATGCTCTGTGTTTTTGGTTGTATATTGAGTGTATACTCTGTTTTTGGTTGTATATTGAGTGTATGCTCTGTGTTTTTGGTTGTATACTCTGTTTTTTGGTTGTATATTGAGTGTATACTCTGTGTTTTTTGGTTTTATACTCTGTTTTTGGTTGTATATTGACTGTCTGCTCTGTCTGCTCGGTGCTGCATGTCTCCTGAGGCTGAGTGGGAGTTTCTGTAGGGCGGGACCGGTGTTCCAGGAACAGCGAGGCAGAGAAAGCACCACAACATGCTCACTGTGAATCCGGATCAGGACGTGCCAGCGTTCTCCAAAACGCTGCGGATCGCTGTTCCGGCCTAAACGCAGGGTGTGGCCGCCGAGCACCGAGCCCCGCTGCCCGCGCCGCCGAGCCGCTCTCCCGGCCTGTCCGACTTGTCAGGCGGCGAGCGGAGCGCACGGAGGCCATCTTTAGCCGCGATCAGGGCGAGGCGAGGCGTCGGGCCGCCGGCTGGAGGAGTTCGGCTCTCCTGCAGTTTCAGAAGTCACCCAGCAGCGCGGAGCGCACAGGCACGCCAGCCGAGCCGGATCGAGCCGCAGCCGGCGACACCAACAGCGGCCAGGCGGTGATCCACTCGCGTTTCGGGGATTACTTCTGGGGCTGAAAGTTAAACGGCAGCTCAGTTGGCCTCCTGTCTGTCTGTCTGCCTGCCTGTCTGTCTGTCGGTCTGTCTGAAGGGTAAGTGCTGATCTGGGAGTTAGCCTGTTAGCTCATTTAGCTAAACTCAACGGGATATTATTGACATCTAATATCGATTAATTATCGATTAATTCTGCTGTCGTGTCCACGGTTAACTCCTTTAATCTCACCCACAACACTGCAGACCACGATACAGTTTATAGTTTATTATTATAATTTTTATTGCTATTATATTTTTCTATTGACATTTTATATACTATCCTCCGCTTTATCCTCGCGCGCGCGGGGGGGGGGGGGGTTCTCCATGTCCATCCAGGGGAGAACGTTTCGGGTGCTGGACAGGGCGCCAATCTATCGCTGGACACACACACAAACATATTCTATATGGGGCAATTTGGAGCGTTCACTTTACCTTGAGCCATGTTTGTGGACTGTGGGAGGAAACCCGGAGGAGAACCCGGAGGAAACCCACGGGGACACGGGGAGGACATGGAAACTCCACCCAGATTGGGATTCGAACCTGAATCCCTAGCGCTGAGAGGAGAACATGCCAACCACTAATGTGCATCCATGTCCATGTCTCCATGTCCATCCAGGGGAGAACGTTTCGGGTGCTGGACAGGGCGCCAATCTATCGCTGGACACACACACAAACATATTCTATATGGGGCAATTTGGAGCGTTCACTTTACCTTGAGCCATGTTTGTGGACTGTGGGAGGAAACCCGGAGGAGAACCCGGAGGAAACCCACGGTGACACGGGGAGGACATGGAAACTCCACCCAGATTGGGATTCGAACCTGAATCCCTAGCGCTGAGAGGAGAACATGCCAACCACTAATGTGCATCCATGTCTCCATGTCCATCCAGGGGAGAAGGTTTTGGGTGCTAGACAGGGCGCCAATCTATCGCTGGACACACACACAAACATATTCTATATGGGGCAATTTGGAGCGTTCACTTTACCTTGAGCCATGTTTGTGGACTGTGGGAGGAAACCCGGAGGAAACCCACGGGGACACGGGGAGGACATGGAAACTCCACCCAGATTGGGATTCGAACCTGAATCCCTAGCGCTGAGAGGAGAACATGCCAACCACTAATGTGCATCCATGTCGATGTCCATGTCTCCATGTCCATCCAGGGGAGAACGTTTTGGGTGCTAGACAGGGCACCAATCTATCGCTGGACTCACACACAAACATATTCTATATGGGGCAATTTGGAGCGTTCAGTTTACCTTGAGTCATGTTTGTGGACTGTGGGAGGAAACCCGTGGGGACACGGGGAGGACATGGAATCTCCACCCAGATTGGGATTCGAACCTGAATCCCTAGCGCTGAGAGGAGAACATGCCGACCACTAATGTGCATCCATGTCCACGTATTCTATATGGGGCAATTTGGAGCGTTCAATTTACCTTGAGCCATGTTTGTGGACTGTGGGAGGAAACCCGGAGGAGAACCCGGAGGAAACCCACGGGGAGGACATGGAAACTCCATCCAGATTGGGATTCGAACCTGAATCCCTAGCGCCGAGAGGAGAACATGCCAACCACTAAGCCGCCGTGCCGCTGCTATTTTAAATTTAATTTTCATTAATTTTGTTATTAAGGGTGGCACGGTGGCTTAGTGCTCAGCACGTCCGTCTCTCAGCGCTATGGATTCCGGGTTCGAATCTCGATCTGGGTTGCCATGTTCTCCCCGTGTCTGCATGGGATTCCTCCGGGTTCCCTGGTTTCCTCCCGCAGTCCTAAAACATGAATCAAGGTCACTTGAATTCTCCAAATTGCCCCATATAGAGTGTGTCTGTGTGAGTGAGTGTGTGCCCAGCGATGGATTGGCGCCCTGTCCTGGGTGTATCTGCCCAGCGCCTGAGACGTTCTCCCCTGGATGGGCATGGGGGAACCTAATAGAGGATAAAGCGGAAGATAATGGATGGCTGGAATCCCTAACTGGGTGGAGTTTTCATGTTCTCCCCGTGTTCACGGGGGTTTCCTCCGGGTTCCCCGGTTTCCTCCCACAGTCCAAAAACATGGATCAAGTCAATTGAATTCTTCAAATTGCCCCATATAGAGTGTGTCTGTGTGAGTGAGTGTGTTCTGTCCTGGGTGTATCTGCCGCAGGGTAGCTCAGCGCTTAGAGCGTTGGCCTATCAATCTGAAGGTTGGGGGTTCAAATCCCAGGTCCACTGAAATTACCAATGTGGGTTCTTGAGCAAGACCCTTAACCCTCATTGCTCCAGGTATGTTGTGATGAACCCTGATCGCCTCTCAGCGATCGAACCCCAGGAGTCTCCATGTTCTCCCCGTGTCTGCATGGGTTTCCTCCGGGTTCCCCGGTTTCCTCCCACAGTCCAAAAACATGGATCAAGTCAATTGAATTCGCCAAATTGCCCCATATAGAGTGTGTCTGTGTGAGTGAGTGTGTTCTGTCCTGGATGTATCCACCCAGTGCCCGAAACGTTCTCCCCTGGATGGGCATGGGGAACCCCCTCAACCCGAATAGAGGATAAAACGGAAGATAATGGATGGATGGATTTTTATTTTTCTCTAACGTAATATTTAAATAAATAAAAACATCTAAATTCTACCACTTGGGGTAAACTGGGTCCGTGAAAGGGAATTTCGTTTACATTGCATGTACCACATGTTGTGTAAATGACAACAAATTCTCCTTGAATCCCTTGAATATAGATTGTGTTTAGGTTTTCAATGTAATAATATACAAATGGGTAATTTAAAATAATAATAATAATAATGGGTAATTAAAAAAAAATAATAATAATGGGTAATTTAAAAATAATAATAATAATGGGTAATTTAATAATAATAATAATAATAATATTAAAAATAATACAAATGGGTGCTTTCTCACAGTGTTTAGACTTTTGAAGTGCTGCTAAGATACCCAAAATGACATCGACATACGCCTTAAAAACGAATCAAAGACGTTTTCTGTTGTCAGATAGGAATAGTATAGAAGCTCTGAATAAATTCGTAGTCTTCTTAATTGCCCTGCCTTCGTAGGAAACGTCAACATGTGATCGGTCACATAACACTGGCTCACTGTCTTCTGTCTGTGAAACAAAGTCCTAAAAATAGGCTCCATGTTCCACCTAATTTGACTCTAAAATAAAAGCAACCTTTAATGGAGATCAAGGAGTCTTTAGGTATTTCATGTGATAAACTGATGACGGGAGCTATTTCGCCTGCTGTGCTCACAGAAGGGTGAGGCGATTACCCATGTTGATGGTACGATTATGATCACGATTATACAATTAGAATACAGTAATTAACTTTTGCATTATAGTGTCAGAAATCACAGAAACAATGTGCGGTTCTATATGTTTGGTGTTTATTTAATGAGAACGTTGTGTTATTGAGAAAAGACAACATTACTGAGCATCAACAAAATACTCTTTATAACATGAAATGCCGGCGGCACGGTGGCTTAGTGGTTAGCGTGTTCTCCTCTCAGCGCTAGGGATTCCCGGTTCGAATCCCCATCTGGGTGGAGTTTCCATGTTCTCCCCGTGTCCGCGTGGGTTTCCTCCGGGTTCTTCGGTTTCCTCCCACAGTCCAAAAACATGGATCAAGTCAATTGAGTTCTCCAAATTGCCCCATTTAGAGTGTGTCTGTGTGAGTGAGTGAGTGTGTGCCCAGCGATAGATTGGTGTCCTGTCCTGGGTGTGTTTGGGAACCCTCCCCCCCGAGACCCTAATATAGGATGAAGTGGAAGATAATGGATTGATGGATAACATGAAATGCTATAAAGTCCATCCATCCTATACTAGGGACAGGGATAGCTTCCCAAATAGGGCAGAAAATGGCAGACACCAATCTATCACTGCTAAATGACTGAATGTATCACTAGGCTCACTCACACAGACAAGGGGCAATTTAGAGGAGCAACTTTACCTTGATTCCATGGTTTTCGACTGTGGGAGGAACCCAGAGGAAAACCCCCCAGATTGGGATTTAACCTTGGATACTAACCACTGTGCCATCATGCCGCCCAAAAAATGTAATTCCTTTGTAAAAAGTAAAACGTTGCAGGTTGCCCCACTTGGCACAATACATATTTTATATGAATGTCATCACGGTGATGTTAAGGTGCCCTTAAGGTGAATTAATTGTTATCGTTTTTTACAGTGATTAATTGTGAGTAGTTAGTGAGGTGAGCAGCGGTGTCAGCCCTGTACACAGTGCCTGGGGGGCAATTAGGGTTAGGTGCTTTGCTCAAGGGCACTTTAGCCATGGTACTTGGTGGGACCGGCAATCGAACCGGGGACCTCCAGGTCGGTACCTTAACCACAAGCCTACAACTGCCCCTTGATTCCTTCATGTAGTACATTGACGACATTGTATCCACAATAAATACTACAATAATTGTGTCTTTCTGGTTTAGTATTAAGCCTGGGTGTTGAATTTGGCTTCATGAGTTAGTTTTACTAAGTTAATTAAGTATGTCTGTATATTGCACACATACAGTATATACATGTACTGTATATCACCATGATGTTATTTTAACTCTCACATACTCTCATAATGGTCAGTTATTTCCAACTTCTTGTTTTCTAAACTGTAAGCCTCTGTTGTCACCGACATTTTTCGCATACTCTTTGCACCATGGAACGTTCCCAGAGCTAAAGGTATGTGCATAGGTGGGACGCCACAGCGTTTTGCAGGGTGTATGAAATCATGCGAGTGACTTGCGGGTCGTGATTGTTTCCAAATATCGGCAAAGATTCTTGCAGTTTGAGATGTGAATGGTTCTCGAGTGTGGTGTCTTATTGATGATTCAGGAAGTGGTTTTGTGCTTTTAAAAATACCGCTGTGTGAAAGATGAGATGCTACTGGAGATATGATGATGGGGGGGGGGGGACCTGGCCAGAGAATCACACTTAAACTGCGAAAAGGCAGAGCAGGTGATTTGCTCGTGAGCTGGAACTGTCTGGATAGTTCTGCTTGTCTTTAAATTTTGCTTTCGTAAACTTGTATGCGGGTGAAAGTTAATGAAATTTTATTAACGAAATGCTTTTCTCGTCTTTTACAATATGTCGTATGTTTACAATACCAAAGACATAATGATTTGTTAAAGCTATTTCTATTTTGTACATGTAAATATAAATTAATGACCTTTTAGTGTATTGCACATGTTAGAATTTCTATCTCATTTTATTAAAATTAGGGGTGAGCTGCAATATTCGCTGATTCGCTGATCCGATTCGGAGAACCGTAGTCGGCTATGAACCTCATAGTCGAATGTACCATTTTGACCACATGGGGGTGCCCATGGCTGCTGCTAAGCATTAGTTTTTACATGAAATGTCTTTGTTTTCTTTTTATATATAGCCTTTTGTCAAACAAAATCTTCATAATTTCTAGAAAAGAAAAAAGAAAAACAAAAAAAAGGTTTTCTTTTGTTAGAAAAACAAGTAAAATATATATTAAAAAAATCTTTTTTAAAAACTATGCTTATAGCGCCATCTTGTGGTGAAATTTTAACTGATTCGACTATCAGTCGACTCTAGGGAAAATCTGACGAATCAGATTCGACTACGAAAATCTGTAGTTGAATACAGCCCTAATTAAAATATTTGATTTGTCAGCAGACCACTGAAGTTGTGAAATTGTGCTACCATAAAGATGGACGTTGTAGTTCTACAATTCCACTCTGTAGTCCATCTGTTTGTGTTCTACAGTACATACTGTGTACTCTGTTCTCTAATGGTCAGAACCCCAATAGTACCACCACAGAGAAGGGATTATTGGGTGGGTACATTAGGCCTACCCCAGCAGTGTCACTGAGGTGGCGAAATGAAACTCCAGCAGCACTGCTGCACTAAAACCCCCTCACCACATCAGTGTCACTGCAGAACTGACAATAAACAATCCACCACCCAAATGATACCTGTTCTGTGATGCTCCTGACCAACAGAGAACAGAGAACCAACAGAACACAGATGGACTACAGTAATTAATTGTAAAACTACAAGGCCCATCTATGTGGTAAGTGGAGGAAATGGACTATGGAGCAAGAACGGGTGTGTCCAATCTTTTGACTGGTACTTTACATGAATATGACTTTGTGGGTTTGTCTTCCTTCTTGAAGAATAAATACAAATGATCCTGTTTAGACCTATAGGGCAAAGATGGGCGTATTTAACATCGATTCCAAAATGACAACACAATCTCAGTGGTCTGTACAGGTCAATAGTCCACCTTTCATTGATTCAGCCTAATCAGCAGCTTGGTCAGGTATGTCGTGGAGGTCCCCCACCATCTGTTAGACGCTTGTGAAGTATACAAAGCACCCATTCGGTCTTTAGGACCTTTAGTTCACTGATTATTAGTTGAAGTGTGCATTTTCATAGCAATGAGCCTTCATCCCTCCACACAAAAGGTTTTTATTTGGTTATCAAGATAATTAACCACCTCCAGGGATTTAAATCATAGAAATGCTGTCCACATACCTGGATATGCCTAATAAAGATAATAAAGTTGTAGCAATTAGGTTCTAAGCCTACCAATGCTACCAAACCCTGACTTTCCAAATATGGGCCCTGAAGTATGGCCCCTCAACCCTCATTGCTCCTGAGGTCCTGTATAATGGCGGGCCCTGTTCTCTGACCCTAACCATCAATGTTAAGACACTTGGATAAAAGCTGGTAAATGGCTTAATGTAATTAAATGTAAAGTTGATTCCAGTTTGTACGTTCCGTTTCATTGATTTTATTTTTTATTATTAATTCCTTACTGCATTGATGTCATTTGTTTATATTGGTCCATCCCCCTTTTTAAAACAAGAACGAGGTGTGACCGGGCTATTTCGAGGCTTGTGTGGTCAGGTGTGTTGAAGGAGGTAATTCTGGATGAGGATTTGGAAACACTGACCCAGCTTATTCCCTGTCCAGCGAACAATAGTCTCTCTTTTTGCTTTTCTTGCTGCAAAATGCAGTTTACCAAAGGTGTGGTTTCCACTGCTAGCTGACTGTCAGAGAGGGGCATTCAGAAAAATCCCTGCTTGGGCAACTTACTTCAGTCACACAGGCCTCCGCTGTTTGCTATTTCTGTGAAGGAGAACACACTGGCACCTTCTCTCTTATTGACCTTCATAAAGTGTATTTGCTGTAATGACATTTAACATGTCATGGATATTTCTCTCGGGCGGCGCGGTGGCTTAGTGGTCAGCACGTTCTCCTCTCAGCGCTAGGGATTCCCGGTTCGAATCCCCATCTGGGTGGAGTTTCCACGTTCTCCCCGTGTCCGCGTGGGTTTCCTCCGGGTTCTCCGGTTTCCTCCCACAGTCCAAAAACATGCCTCAAGTCAATGGAGTTCTCCAAATTGCCCCATATAGAGTGTGTCTGTGTGAGTGAGTGTGTGCCCAGCTGTAGATTGGTGCCCTGTCCTGGGTGTATCTGCCCAGCGCCCGAGACGTTCTCCACTGGATGGGCATGGGGAACCCCACCATGACCCTAATAGAGGATAAAGCGGGAGATAATGGATGGATGGATATTTCTCTCAGAGCAAAATGTTCTAAACACAATTTTTGAACGTGCAATATATAAATATAAATACATTCACTCAGGTTGTACAGTTTTATACACTCTTGTAAAAAAATTCTTTTTTTCTTTCAGAATTTTTGTGAATTGTAAATTATAGTGCTATCTTTTTAAATCTCTTTATTTGTGTAAATATAAGTATGTGACACCGAAAGTATGGCACCTTAATTTCGTTATACCTGGTATAATGACAATAAAGATATTCTGAAGTTTGGGGCAATTGAATTGAAATCTAGAAAATCGTTAATGGTAGCTTAGGACCTTTGTAGGTAAATATGCCTTGCTTGCAGAGAATTAATAAAAAAAAACCTCTTTGACATTCGTTCTGAAACTACATACCAAATCTTTGAGGAGTTGTAATGCAACTGGACTTGAGAACCGAATGTCAGCGGTGGATGTACGCACAGCGGATCTTTTATTCTAATTAATGCTGAAATCACTGTAGGTGATTAAATAGGATTCCCATTACACACGTGAGAAAGAAGGGCTATTATTGTAATCTCACAAGCATCCGTTGCGCTGGCTCATTGGATTTGTTTATGGGTTCGTCCCTCAGACGCATGCAAACCGAGGGTGTGTCAAAACGACTCAATGGTGCATCTGTTAAAGAGAGACACTGTTCTCTTTCTCTCTGCTATTGTCTATTTTTGACCTCACTGCTGCCACTTTAAGTTAAGCACTGTGTGTGTGTGTGTGTGTGTGTGTGTGTGTGTGTGTGTGTGTGTGTGTGTGTGTGTGTGTGTGTGTGTGTGTGTGTGTGTGTGTGTTTTACCAGCTTCAATTGTATGTAAACTGCCTGAGGTCCTGTCCTCAGCATCATCTGCTCTGAATGCTGTTGTTGAGGTGCGAACTAAAAATTCTCATTGGCTTTTTTTTTTTTTTTTTTTTTTTTTTTTTTTTTTTTTTTTAGTTGAGTGTTCTACATTTTTGCGGCATGGTGGCTAGTGGTTAACATGTTCTCATCTCAGCGCTAGGGATTCCCGGTTCGAATCCCAATCTGGGTGGAGTTTCCATGTTCTCCCCGTGTCCGCGTGGGTTTCCTCCCACAGTCCAAAAACATGGATCAAGTCAATTGAGTTCTCCAAATTGCCCCATATAGAGTGTGTCTGTGTGAGTGAGTGTGTGCCCAGTGATAGATTGGCGCCCTGTCCTGGGTGTATCTGCCCAGCGCCCAAAATGTTCTCCCCTGGATGGGCATGGGGAACCCCATCACGAGCCTAGTAGAGGATAAAGCGGAAGAT
>JAFMOC010000058.1:1182500-1197500 GCA_019802505.1 Corydoras sp. C115 | reverse complement strand
CACAAATCCACACCGTTGCTTGAGTTACCACAACATAGATATTCTTTAGGATCCTGTGGAGGTTTATATACTCTGTACAATCACTAAAAATGGACTCATGGTGTCTCCACCTCTACCTGGTTTGAGCAGCAACACCAGTGATGGGTGGATAGAGTGGTTAGTGCTGTTGTGCGTTTGGGAAATTTATATTTACGTGATGTGGAAGTTGTTTTGTTTGGTGTTTTTTTTATTATTTTATTTTATTCTCTGAACTCAAGAATTTCAGAAGACAGCATTTGCATTATGTGGGAAATGAAACGAAAGCGTGGCCCACAAACCCAGTTTTACCCTTAACGATTTCTATTAAAGTAAAATAAAAAATTTGAATTTAAATATTAGATTATTATAGAATAAAATATAAACTATAAACAGCAATGTAAACTGTAAGATATAAGAATCGACGGCTCAGAATATGAAATGTGAGATATTAGCAGCGATGTGAAATTCCACATTTCATATTCTGAGCCATCGATTTTTCTACCTTACACTTTTAATAAAATGTCTTTTTCCAAATAAACTTAACCTTTGCGCTGTTTGCGGGAATCGGCATCACAAGTTTGGGCAGCGCTTGGCTCAGTAACTAGTTACATATGAATACAAAGCCTTTGTTTTGTAGACTGGAAAGAATTTACCTGTCTCTGCATAAAGAAATGCCATGCAGCTTGGAAAGTCCAAGACATTTAAACTGCATAAACTTTTTATATAAATGTGTGTGTGTGTGTGTGTGTGTATGTATGTGTGTATGTATGTATGTATATATATATATATATATATATATATATATATATATATATATATATATATAAAATGTATGTGTATTTGTGTGAGTATGTGTGTGTGTGTGTGTGTGTGTGTGTGTGTGTGTGTGTGTATGTGTATGTGTATATATATATATATATATATATTAGTAGAGCAAGAATTCCATTTTGACTTTCTCTCTACAGCGTGTGTGTATGTATGTATGTATGTATGTGTATATATATATATATATATATATATATATATATATATATATATGTATATATATATATATATATATATATATGTGGGTGTGTATAGTATTCATATATATTAGTAGCCCAAGTGTTCTCTCTACATCACTTGCTTCCAGGACACATCTGATTGTGAAGTTGTTGTGTAGTGTGTTGTGTACATTGGGTATATTATAAGCGCTTCATTTGTGTCAGTGGCGCAGTTGTTGGTGCTATTGCTTCACAGCAGGAAGGTCCTGGGTTTGAGTACCAGTTGGAGTGAACCAAAGGTTCTTTCCATGAGGAGTCTGCATGTCATCCCTGTGCCTTAGTGAGTAAGTTTTCCCCTGGTACTTTAGTTTTCTCCCACATTCCAAAGACATGCTCAAGGGTGTATTAGTGATAGTAATTTCTCCCCTGACCTGGTGATCTACCTCATAAAAACTGGCCTGAAACTGGGTTAGAAACAATGTAACAGGACTATAGACTGTAGACTCAGACATTACTGAATGAATAGAACACACATTCACACAGACACACTCAATAGTCCATTCTAGCTTAGAACGTTTTTTTTTTAAGTTACTTGTGACCAACCACAATATCATAAATCTAAGCAGAAAATGCTTAAAGTCTTGCGATGATCTGGGAAGATCTGCTTTCAGATCTGTAGCCATTCGGTGCATCATCAGCTGACGGTGCATCATTACAGTTGGCGATAATTTTGTGTAGAACAATGGCAACACATGGCTGACCCAAGCCAACAGTCATGCCATGACCCACCCCATGACTGGGTGTGGACGCCTGTCTAACTTATTATTCATTCATTTGTTCATTATCTGCCGCTTAATCCTCTACTAGGGTCGTGGGGGTGGGGGTTCTCCATGATCATCCGGGGGAACATGTTGTAGCCAATGGGCAGACACACTCAGGACAGGGTGCCAATCTATCGCTGGGCACACACACACACTTACACTATATTGGGCAATTTAGAGCATCTAACACATATTTGAATGCATATGTATTGCATTTAAGTCCTTTATGTTTGTTAGGATTTTAAAGCATAAGGTTGTGGTAACGTTCTAAGCATGTTCCACTTGTACCAGGGTTTCATATCCCCACACCCACAGCCCCTGTTTATCCACTTATCCTCCATGTTCTGAGTTCCACTCATCTGTTTGTGGATTACAGTACATATTATGTACATCCCCTTTACTCTACTTTTAATTAAAAAAAATATTTGATTAGTCAACAGACCACTGAAGTTCTATGTGGTTCTTGTCATGCTTATTGTGCTACCATAAAGATGGACTTTGTAGTTCTTCACAGTCAATTCCAGACTATAGTCCTACTGTTTGTGGACTACAGTACATACCATGTACATCCCATTTACTCTGTTCTAATGGTCAGGATCCCAATAGTACCACCACAGAGCAGGGATTATTTGATTGGTGCATTATTCCTATCCCAGCAGTGTCTCTGAGGTGGAGAAATACCCACTAAAACCCCCTCACTACATCCATTTCACTGCAGAACTGACAATAAATAATCCACCACCCAAATGGTACCCATTATGGCTTTCCTACATTGTTGTTGCTGCCTGGCCGCTCAAGGAGGATGAGTCCCCCACTGAGTCTTGGTCCTCCCAAGGTTTCTTCCTTAAATAACAACATAACAGGCAGTTTTGTCTTGCCACTGTCGCTTCGGCTTGCTCTTTGGGGGTTTAAAGGCTTTTCATTCTGTAAAGCTGCTTTGTGACAATGTATTGTTGTAAAAAGCGCTCTATAAATAAAGAACTTGAAAAAACTAGAACTTCTGTGATGCTCCTGACCAACAGAGAACCAACAGAACACAGATGGACTACAGTCTGGAATTGTAAAACTACAAAGTCCATCTATTTGTTTAAAAAAAATTAGAATGAGGCCAAAGAGGGCGGGACCTAACTTCTGACTGGTGTTGTTTATGTCCGTATTTATATTTTAGTTTGATTTGTAGCTTTCGGTTGAAATGGTGTGTGACATTAAGGTTGAAACTGCGGTTCCACCTTTTCCTGTTTCCTTATTTCTAAAAGTGGTTTCCATTTGTTTGAAGATAACAGATAAGATCTAGAAATGGAAGTCACTGAGTAAGATAAGCTTCAAATGACGGTGGCGTTAATTGTAGTTCCAAATCTATCATCGGGTTTGGATCAGTAGATGGCCATGAAAAATCCCATGCAAGTGTCGGCGAGCGAAAATGGATCCAGACGTCTTGAACTTGCACGTGGAAAGTTCATGTGGGGTGTTCATGTTTTATTTCAGATGAAGAACTT
Source organism: Corydoras sp. C115 (assembly GCA_019802505.1). NCBI lineage: Eukaryota > Metazoa > Chordata > Actinopteri > Siluriformes > Callichthyidae > Corydoras > Corydoras sp. C115. The sequence continues at coordinate 1,194,182 of JAFMOC010000058.1, read as the reverse complement.
CTCTTCAGGTTTGTTTGAGGTGACTCATTAACAGTTGGCTGGGGATTCTGGACAAACCTAAATAAATGATTCCACATAAATGATTCCGCTTCCGCCTGGCGCCGAGTATGGCTGCCGTGTTGCGATCTCCCACCTACTTTCTTTTTTCACGGCACCCTCAGACTTCCCATATCCTACTTCTATTTCATTCTATTTAATTCCATTCTTTTTTCCATCCATCCATCCATTATCTTCTGCTTTATCCTCTACTAGGGTCGCGGTGGGGTTCCCCATGCCCATCCAGGGGAGAACGTTTCAGGCGCTGGGCAGATACACCCAGGACAGGGCGCCAATCCATCATTGGGCACACACTCACTCACACAGACACACTCTATATGGGGCAATTTGGAGCATTCCATTGACCTTGATCCATGTTTTTGGACTATGGGAGGAAAGCGGAGAACCTGGAGGAAACCCATGCGGACACGGGGAGAACATGGAATCTCCACCCAGATTGGAATTCAAACCAGGAATCCCTAGCGCTGAGAGGAGAACGTGCCAAACCACTAAGCCACCATGCCGCCCCTCCATTCTTTTTTCCATCCATCCGTTATCTTCCGCTTTATCCTCTACTGGGGTCGCGGGGGGGTTCCCCATGCCCAATCCATCACTGGACCAATCCATCAATCCATCACTGGACACACACTCACTCACACACACACACACTCTATATGGGGCAATTTGGAGCATTCCATTGACCTTGATCCATGTTTTTGGACTGTGGGAGGAAACCGGAGAACCCGGAGGAAACCCACATGGACACGGGGAGAACATGGAAAACCCAGATGGGGATTCCAACCGGGAATCCGTAGCGCTGAGAGGCGATCATGCTAACCACTAAGCCACTATGCCGCCCCTCCATTCTCTTTTAGGTATTTTAATTTTATTATATTATTATTCCTGTGAATATTGCCATTTGCACAGTAGGGGGTACCTGCACCTAAGCTTTTCACTCACCTGTACACCTGTACCTGGTGATGTGCCAATAAAAATCAGGGTTTGATACCTGGATGAGGTGGACAACGGTCCTTTCTGTATCATGTCCTCCTCATGCATGTGAGGATTTGAAGGACTGATGCCGTCCTGAGGTTGCCGCTTCGTGAATTGCTCTAATGCGATGAGCCACAGAAGGAAAAGTGTGAACATGGAGTCTCTTCTGTTTAGTCAAGTAAATCAAGCAGAGCAGTAATGAGTGCTTGCTCTGTAATGTGTATCCATTCGGTGCCTTTGATAATGTCAATAAACTACTTACTACTGACTAATTAACTCTTCACTACTGATTTTTGTACGTCTACTATGTTCTTATGTAAAAAGGACCAAACAATATGGACTAGATGTCGCGTAGGCCACACGAAATTAACTCACCAGCATCTCCTAAAGGGAGAACCTCCACCAACCTGTGACACCTGTAATAAGACCATCACAATAAAGCACATAATCCTGGAATGCGATAAATACAAAGACGCCAGAAAGAAACAGAACGTATCCCACGACTTACAAACAGCTCGAAGTCCAAAAAATACTTCAAAGCTCATGACATTTCTGAAAGACACTGGAATAAAGGCTCAATTATAGCCTTATAGTAAGACTATGTATAAATAACAACCCACCTTCTGCCATGAGTAAGGCCGAAAGGTGATTCATGGCGTTAAAACACAAACAAACAAACAAACTATGTTCTTATGTAAAGGTTCGAACCCAACACTATGCCACCTCTTTGACCTCTGATCAGTCAGTCAATCGGTCATTAACTATACAGACTGCTAACACTTGATGTAAAAGAGCTATTCATCCATTATCTTCCACTTTATCCTCTATTGGGGGGGGGGGGTTCCCCATGCCCATCCAGGGGAGAACGTTTCGGCGCTGGGCAGACACCCCCAGGGACAGGGCGCCAATCTATCACTGGGCACACACTCCCTTACAGACACACTCTATATGGGGCAATTTGGAGAACTCGATTGACTTGATCCATATTTTTGGACTGAACCCGGAGGAAGTGCTGACGAATACTGGATGGAACCTGAGAAGGCCGCCCCCTAATGGACTCACATATAGTTTTCCAGTTGTTAGTTTTTCCATTTGTTAAATATCTCTACATGGCTGTCCTACATTGTTGTTGATGCCGGCCGCTCAAGGAGGACGGATCCCCCACTGAGTCTTGGTCCTCCCAAGGTTTCTTCCTTAAATAACAACATAACAGGGAGTTTTGTCTTGCCACTGTCGCTTCGGCTTGCTCTTTGGGGGTTTAAAGGCTTTTCGTTCTGTAAAGCTGCTTTGTGACGACGTACTGTTGTGAAAAGCGCTCTATAAATAAAGAACTTGAAAAAACTAGAACTTCTGTGATGCTCCTGACCAACAGAGAACAGAGAACCAACAGAACACAGATGGACTACAGTCTGGAATTGTAAAACTACAAAGTCCATCTATTTGTTTAAAAAAATTAGAATGAGGCAAACGAGGGCGGGACCTAACTTCTGACTGGTGTTGTTTATGTCCGTATTTATATTTTAGTTTATATAAGGGAGTTTTGTCTTGCCACTGTCGCTTCGGCTTGCTCTTTGGGGGTTTAAAGGCTTTTCATTCTGTAAAGCTGCTTTGTGACGACGTACTGTTGTAAAAAGCGCGACATAAATAAAGAACTTGAACTTAACTTGAAACCCACGGGGAGAACATGGAAACCCAGATTGGGATTCGGACCGGGACTCCCTAGCGCTGAGAAGAGGTGGCAAACCATGCAAAACCACTAAACCACTAAGCCAACGTGCCGCCATGTGAGAGAGCCATTTTAATTTTATTTGATTTTTTATTTGCCATTTGCACAGTAGGGGGGGGGTACCTGCACCCAAGCTTTTGACTCACCTGTACACCTGTACTGTGTGATGGGCCAATAAAAATCCTTGAATAGCAGGTTTTTATAACATGTTCCTGAACAAATATAGTGTGCCAGCTTTCAAAGCATGGGTATTGCGTCCATCCATATGTTATTTGCATTGGGAGTTTGTGTTGAAGGAGGGTTTGTGTGTGGAAAATCGTAAGGGACAGGGTAAAGGTCACTGAGCCTTGTGCCAGGATGTTGAGGGTGATATTACTGTGTGTGTGTGTGTGTGTGTGTGTGTGTGTTGTAAGAGCGTGGAGTGCAGTGCCAGGGTGTGAGGCAGCTGGTGAGTTGGTGGGAGGCTGGAGCGCTGGCCAGTCTTGTGACTGCGCATCAGATCAGTTCTGGGCTTACAGCATTGTGTCTGGGCAGCTGATCATCTGAGCACTCAGCAGGGCTGGTGGCGGCGGCAGGGCGGGGTGGGGGGGTGGGGGGGGGTTGGTTGGTTGTGACACACGGAAGCAAACAAACCACAAACAAAGCACTGTTTTAGAAAGCGCCCGTTCCAATAGACTTAGAAGGACTTAGCTTTGGGGTTTGGGGTTATGGGAGTGAGCTCATGGCATATCGTCACGGAACCGAATTTAGACGCTTTAAATCGCTAATGCCGTTCGCCGACCATTAACGGCCGGCCGGCCGGCCGGCACGGCGGTCTTTTCTGTTCTCAAGCTGTTCCGGGGACAGTCTTTGCTTCGTGGAGCCAAATGAGAGTGAATGTCGTGGTCACCTGCTCAGTATTACGGAATAAAGCCTGCTGAGAGTCCCGTTGTGTCATAGTGCAGTCCGTTTACTGCCTTTTATTTTATACGCACAATAAAACCCTCAGAATGCCGATTTCTTGACTGAAACCGGCGGCTGATGTGTTTTTTAAAAATTTTTTATTTTATTTATTTATAGCCTTTTTTCGAACAACTTCTCCAATTTGAATTACGCAAGAATCACAAGGAAGAATTTACCTGCCACTGAATAAATAAATGGCTTGGGTTGCAGCATGGGGCGGCACGGTGGCTTAGTGGTCAGCATGTTCTCCTCTCAGCGCTAGGGATTCCCGGTTCGAATCCCAATCTGGGTGGAGTTTCCATGTCCTCCTCGTGTCCGCGTGGGTTTCCTCTGAGTTCTCCGGTTTCCTCCCACAGTCCAAAAACATGGAGCAAGTCAATTGAGTTCTCCAAATTGCCCCATATAGAGTGTGTCTGTGTGAGTGAGTGTATGCCCAGTGTTGGATTGGCGTCCTGTCCTGGGTCTATCTGCCCAGCGCCCGAAACGTTCTCCCCTGAATGGGCATGGGGAACCCCACCGCGACCCTAATAGAGGATAAAGCGGAAGATAATGAATGAATTAATTAATAAATAAATGGCATGGGTTACAGTATGGGGCGGCACGGTGGCTTAGTGGTTGACACGTTCTCCTCTCAGCACTAGGGATTCCCGGTTCGAATCCCCATCTGGGTAGAGTTTCCATGTTCTCCCCTTGTCCGCGTGGGTTAACTCCGGGTTCTCCGGTTTCCTCCCACAGTCCAAAAACATGCATGAAGGTCAATTGAGTCTCCAAATTGCCCCATATAGAGTGTGTCTGTGTTAGTGAGTGTGTGCTCAGCGATAGATTGGCACCCTGTCCTGGCTGTATCTGCCCAGCGCCCGAAACGTTCTCCCCTGGATGGGCATGGGGAACCCCACCACAACCCTAATATAGGACAAAGCGGAAGATAATGGATGGATGGATGGGTTACAGCAGGGAAGGTACAAGATATGGAAATCCCGGAATCTTCACTTTTATGTAAACAACGTTACGTTTCATTCAAATATACCTCTGCTGATTGTTGCCCAAGAGTTCCATTTTCACGTTCTCTCTACAGCACTTGTTTCCATTTCCACGAGACATCTCTGGCTTGTCTTGATGTGTAGTGCACTATATACATTGGGTATATGAGAGCTTTGTCGTGGTTAACACTTCTGGATTGATTCCTGGATGGGGTGGACAACGGTCCTTTCTGTATCATGTCCTCCTCATGCATGTGAAGATTTTAAGATTTTAAGGACTGATGGCGTCCTGCGGTTTCTGCTTTGTGAATTGAACTAATGTAATGAGCCACAGAAGGAAAAGTGTAAACATTGAGTTTCTTCTCTTCAGTCAAGTGAATCAAGCAGTGCGGCATGGTGGCTTAGTGGTTGGCATGTTCTCCTCTCAGCACTAGGGATTCCGGTTCGAATCCCAATCTGGGTGGAGTTTCCATGTTCTCCCCGTGTCTGTGTGGGTTTACTCCGGGTTCTCCGGTTTCCTCCCACAGTCCAAAAACATGGATCGAGGTCAATTGAATTCTCCAAATTGCCCCATTATAGAGTGTGTGTGAGTGAGTGTGTGCCCAGCGATAGATTGGAGCCCTGTCTTGGGTGTATCTGCCCAGCGCCCGAGACGTTCTCCCCTGGCTGGGCATGGGGACCCTAGTAGAGGATAAAAAGGAAGATAATAGATGGATGGATGGGTGGCATCAAGCAGTGCAGTAATTAGTGCTTGCTCTGTAATGTGTATGCATTCAGTGGCGACAATAAACCAATTACTACTGACTAATTAACTCTTCAGTACTGATTTTGTCAGTACATATTAGGGGTGTCTTCAACTAAGGATTTTCATAGTCGAATCTGATTCGTCAGATTTTCCCTATAGTTGACTAATAGTCGAATCAGTTAAAATTTCACCACAAGATGGCGCTATAAGCGTGTTTTTAAAAAAAGATTTTTTTATATATTTTATATGTTTTTTCTAGAGCACCGTAAATGGGATCCCCGTTCTGGACTTTTTTCCACTTCAAAGGAAAAACCTAAAACACTCAGATCAGTGAGTTTTATTTGACAAAAGGCTATATATATATATATAACGAAAACAAAGACATTTCATGTAAAAACTAATGCTTAGCAGCAGCCATGGGCGCCCCCATGTGGTCAAAATTGTACATTCGACTATGAGGTTCATAGTCGACTACGATTCTCCGAATCGAATCGTCGAATATTGCAGCTCACCCCAGTACATATACTATATTCTTATGTAAAGGTTCGAACAACCCAACTCTATCCCACCTCTTTGTTCTCCGATCAATCAGTCACTATACAGACCGCTAACACTTGATGCGAGAGAGAGCCGGGTTCTAAGCAGAGATTAGTGGATCTTGCCCATTAGTCTATGGATGCCGTTGCCATGGAAGCTGAGGTGTGTGTTTTCGCCGGACTGGAGCTGAGCGATGCCTCTCCTGTGTGCGTTGCCCATCCTTAAACCTGGTTCGCCTTCGCGTTCGCATTCGAAGCCTCGTTTCGAAAACCTGTCGGTTCGAACCCTCCGAAAGCTCCGAGCTTAACCACGACCACAAGAGGATTTCTGTAGTTTGTCGAACGAGTAAACATGCAGTAGTAATCAGTAAAAGTGCACATTTTGCACGGGAAAAAAGGCTTAACGTGGCTTAAAGCACTAAGACAATGAGTTACTAACGTATTTGTGGGCTTTATGTGTTCTGAGCGTGATGTAACGCTGCTCTCGTGGAACATAGGGTTCCTTGTTTTCTAATAGCTTATAACAAATTAAGGTTCAGCTCAGACCACATGAACCGGGGTTAAATAAGGTCACACTTATTTTCTTTTTTTTTTCAGAAGGGTATTTTCAGAACACATTACCTAAAACGAAGGCATTTCCATAAGATCCAGCTCTTCAGGCGTAATGGTTCCATTGCCTGGTTAAGCATCTGCGCAATACCAAACCCAACCACACGGGACATTTGCCACATTTGCCACAAGAGACGTATTATAGTTTATAAAGTTTATCAGCACGGTGGCTTAGTGGTTGGCATGTCCGCCTCTCAGCATGTCCACCTCTCAGTTCGAATCCCATTCTGGGTTGAGTTTCCATGTTCTCCCCGTGTCCATGTGGGTTTCCTCCGGGTTCTCCAGTTTTCTTCCACAGTCCAAAAGCATGGATTCAGTTGTAATTGGCTGCTCTACATTGGCACTATATAGTCTGTGCGAGTGAGTGTGTGCCCAGTGATAGATTGGCGCCCTGTCCTTAGTGTATCTGCCCAGCTTCCAAAACGTTCTCCCCTGGAGTGTTTCATTTCTCCACCTCAGTGTCACTGCCGGGATAGGACTAATGCACCAACCAAATAATCCCTGCTCTGTAGTGGTGCTATTGGGGTTCTGGCCATTAGAACAGAGTAAAGGGAATGTACACAGTATGTACTGTAGAACACAAACTGATGGACTACAGTCTGGAATTGTAGAACTACAAAGTCCATCTTTACAGAAAGTGGAAGTGATCACATGGACAATAAATGGAGCAGAAAGGGGGCGCGTGCAAACCTTTGATTGGTACTTTATGTTTATATCCTAAACATATATATATATATATATATATATATATATATATATATATATATCATTTATTGCATAACTTGTATTACGGTTCCATGTGTGATGTTAGAATGGTGGACCTGGCGGATGGTGCCCTGTGGTGGTGCTATTGGGGTTCTGACCATTAGAACAGAGTAAATGGGACATACACAGTATGTACTGTAGAACCCAAACAGATGGACTACAGTCTGGAATTGTAGAACTACAAAGTCCATCTTTACAGATAATGGAACTGAGAACATGGACCATAAGTGGAGCAGAAAGGGGGTGCGTGCAAACTTTTGTCTGGTACTTTATGTATATATATCCTAATCCTGTGTGTGTATATTTAGAGCATTGGTTGCATAACTGTTGTATTATGGTTCCATGTGTGATGTTAGAATGGTGGACCTGGTGGATGGTGCTCGGTGGTGGTACTATTGGGGTTCTGACCATTAGAACAGAGTAAATGGGACGTACATTGTAGAACTACAAAGTCCATCTTTACAGGGAGTGGATCTGAGAACATGAACAATAAGTGGAGCAGAAAGGGGGCGCGTGCAAACCTTTGACTGGTACTTTATGTTTATATCCTAACCCTATATATATATATAGCATTGTTGGTTGCATAACTGTTGTATTACGGTTCCTTGTGCGATGTTAGAATGGTGGACCTGGTGGATGGTGCTCTGTGGTGGTACTATTGGGGTTCTGACCATTAGAACAGAGTAAATGGGACGTACACAGTATGTACTGTAGAACCCAAACAGATGGACTACAGTCTGGAATTGTAGAACTACAAAGTCCATCTTTACAGAAAGTGGAACTGAGAACATGGACCATAAGTGGAGCAGAAAGGGGGCGCGTGCAAACCTTTGAGTGGTACTTTAGGTATATATGCCAACCCTATATTTATATATATATTTATATATATATATATATATATATATATATATATATAGAGAGAGAGAGAGAGAGAGAGAGAGAGAGAGAGAGAGAGAGAGAGAGAGAGAGAGAGAGAGAGAGAGAGAGAGAGAGAGAGAGAGAGAGAAGCATTGTTGGTTGCATAACTGTTGTATTACGGTTCCTTGTGCGATGTTAGAATGGTGGACCTGGTGGATGGTGCTCTGTGGTGGTGCTATTGGGGTTCTGACCATTAGAACAGAGTAAATGGGACGTACACAGTATGTACTGTAGAACCCAAACAGATGGACTACAGTCTGGAATTGTAGAACTACAAAGTCCATCTTTACAGAAAGTGGAACTGAGAACATGGACAATACGTATGTCCAATAAGTAAGCACTGTAATGTATATATCCTAACTCTGTGTGTATAGAGCATCGGTTGCATAACAGTTGTATTACGGTTGGAACGGTGGAGCGGGTGGACGGTGCTGAAATGGTAATTGCCGTGATTGCGTGATGATGATGATGAATAACTGTGATTCATGTGTATGAGCAGTTCGTGCACAGGGCTGGATGTCTGGCTGAGGGAGGTGGGGCGGGCGGGGTGGGGGGGGGGGGGGGTGCTGATGCATGCTTGGCTGCAGCTCAGGCAGGGTGGGAGTGACGGCGCTGCGAGCATTGTGGCTGCAACTTCTGGGTGTCTGCTCCACACTTCCTCTCTTACTCAGACGCTCAGCCGAGGAACATGCCGTTCCGTACAAACCGTCCGCTCAGCGTTTGGTCATCTGGCCTGAACCGCGCTTGCTAAGCGTACCGGTCGCATTGCGAAGGGGCTTAACGCTGCAGACGTGTGAGAGGAAATGCAAGGAAGTGCCCTTCTGCATTGGGCATTAATGCATCTCGGGGCAGATCTAGAATAGAATAGAATAGAATAGAATAAAACTTTATAGTCCATTAAACTTGCATTAAATGGAAAATTGTCTTTGGCAGTCTGGCAGACAAATACATGTACAATACAATAAAAAAAAGATATATATACTAGGGGTGTATTCAACAAAGGATTTTCATAGTCGAATCCGATTCGTCAGATTTTCCCTATAGTCGACTGATTGTCGAATCAGTTCAAATTTCACCACAAGATGGCGCTATAAGCGTGGTTTTTAAAAAAGATTTTTTTAAAAATATTTTACTTGTTTTTCTAGAGCACCGTAAATGGGATCCCCGTTCTGGACTTTTTGCACTTCAAAGGAAAAACCTTAAAAAGAAACCTAAAAATTAGGATGATTTTATTTGACAAAATGCTATATATATATATAACGAAACCAAAGACATGTCATGTAAAAACTAATGCTTAGCAGCAGCCATGGGCGCCCCCATGTGGTCAAAATGGTACATTCGACTATGAGGTTCATAGTCGACTACGGTTCTCCGAATCGAATCGTCGAATCGGCAAATATTGCAGCTCACCCCTAATATATACATATCTAATGCTTTGCATCTTTGTTCAAAATATTCACCGCAGAAGGAACACATGACTTTTTGTACCCATTCTTCTTAGCTAGTGGAACCTTAAGTCTTCTGCCTAATGGCAGAAACTGAAAAGATGAGTGAAGAGGATGAGTAGGGTCATTGTAGACCTGAATTGCCTTTTTTGTTATAGATCGGCTGTATAAATCCTGCAATGACAACTGTTTGGTACCAATGATCTTACTGGCTTGATTAACCACTTGGGCCAACTTGTTCCTATACTTGACTGATAGGTTCCCATACCACGACACGATATTAAAGCTGACCACACTCTTGACCACGGATGTGTTAACTCCCCCAGTTATTGTTTTAATTGTTCCGATTTGACCTCGGTGTTGAGGGTCGGGCTGTGAGCAGATGTCGTAAATCGGTGACTAGGGTGTTGGGCTTGCAATTTAAAGGTTGTGGCTGCAAATCCCAGGTCCACTTAGCTTACAAATAACCTCGTTCCTCCAGGGGGGGCTATATGTAATGCTGTGTTTTGACCTCTGCCATTAAGTCAGAATACTTGGCCGATCAAGTAGGATTGGTGCGGTGGGGGGGTTGGGGGGGGGGTGTTTCCCCATGCCCATAGCCATGCACATGCACATCCAGGGGAGAACATTTCAAGTGCTGGCCATTATATTTTATTAATTTTAATTTTGTAACTTGGGCCTGAGAGGAGAACATGCTAAACACTAAGCCACCATGCCGCCCAGGTTCAGCCAGAGAATAATAATAATAATATATTTTATTTATAAGCGCCTTATAGGTCACAACACTCACGGTCACTTTACAAAATAGGACTAAATAAATAAAGCTATTATAAAAAAATACTACTTCTACTTTATCCTCTATTAGGGTCGCGGTGGGGTTCCCCATGCCCATTCAGAGGAGAACGTTTCGGGCGCTGGGCAGATAGACCCAGGACAGGGCGCCAATCTATCTCTGGGCACACACTCACGCACACAAACACACTCTATATGGGGCAATTTGGAGAACTCAATTGACTTGATCCATGTTTTTGGACTGTGGGAGGAAACCGGAGAACCTGGAGGAAACCTATGTGGACACGGGGAGAACATGGAAACGCCACCCAGATTGGGATTTGAACCGGGAATCCCTAGCGCTGAGAGGAGAACATGCTAACCACTAAGCCACCATGCCATCCTATATGATATTTTCTAAAAATAAAATATGTGAAACCTGTAACCCGCTGTGTGAGGGCGGGGCGGGGCGGGGCGGGGGGGGGGGGGGGGGGGGGGTGTTTTGGACATACTGATTTATGATCTTTCCCTTTTTTGTGTTTAACCAGGTGGAGTCCTGTATGAGGCCATTGTCCTGCAGATGAACCGGCTCTGGGAGCTGTTGCGGCGCAGACCCAGATAATTCCTGGTGACTGCGGCCCAGGCCCCGGCCCCGCTCAGCATGCCCAACCCTGTCCGAGCAGGGAGCCTGAAGGATCCCGAGATTGCGGATCTCTTTTTTAAGGAGGATCCTGAAAAGCTCTTCAACGACCTCAGAGAGATCGGCCATGGCAGCTTCGGCGCCGTTTACTTTGTGAGTCCCGTCGCAGAAAACGTGTCTGCTTAGAACCCGGAAATGGAAACTGGCGTCTCAGTAATGTTCTTGTTTACTCACAGGCGAGAGATGTCCGCACCTCCGAGGTGGTGGCTATTAAGAAAATGTCCTACAGTGGCAAACAAACCAATGAGGTTAGTATAATTATAATAATCATCACAATAATATTAATTATGAGAAGAATAATTGGATTGAATCATAGGACAACAATGAAGAGTGAATAATATTGTTGGTCTTTGGCAGGTGTTACATACATACATACATACACACACATTTATTTAATATTTATATATATATATATATATATATATATATATATATATATATATATATATATATATATATATATATAATTTATTTATTTATTTATAAACACTCGTTATGTCTGCCAAAGATCCCGCT
>JAFMOC010000058.1:1167500-1172500 GCA_019802505.1 Corydoras sp. C115 | reverse complement strand
ATGAGGGATTATATAAATTATTGGAAACCATTGTTTACAAGTTGTTTTAAAGTTGTTTGAGGAATTATAGTGGTTTTGATGACCAGTGATTGAGGGATTATAGGAGTTGTGGCAACCACTTTTACTGATTTATTAATTTGAGTCATGGCAACCATTTTCTGAGGGATTATAGAAGTTGTGGATTTTCCTTAAACAGTCTAAACAAGTCAGATGTTTAGAACCTTTGCAGAACATCCCGACACAAGACCAGTGGCTGTGTGGGTTCAGGCGGTTGTTCTCCATCACTGTGCAGATGTTCTGCTCTGTGGATCCCAGCCAAGTTCTCCATCGAACCTTGCCTCGTTGGAGAACGTCCAGCTTTCTGCAGCACCACTCATTACCTGTGTGTGTTTCAGGTGACGCGTCAGATCCAGGAACACGAGCAGAACTCGGAGCTGCGCGAGCAGATATCCGGCTACAAGCGCATGCGCCGGCAGCACCAGAAGCAGCTGCTCGCCCTGGAGAACAAGCTGAAGGCGGACATGGACGAGCACAGGCTCAAACTGGACAAAGAGCTGGAGAGCCAGAGGAACAGCTTCGCCGCCGAGATGGACAAGCTCATCAAGAAGCATCAGGCCGCCATGGAGAAAGATGTACCGTACCGCCGGTGTCCCCATCTTCATCACACACTTATTTACACACATCCTCACCTGGCCGGGGTCAGACCATGGTCAGTAAGGTGTTTCCCCCAAAGTCAGACTAGGCCATTGCACTTTGGTCCAGTTGGCCTTTGGGGAATTCCCCAAATGTGGGAATCTCAACTGCAAAACTTCTGATAGTGGGGGACTGCATTCGTGCCCTCCCCTGAGGGTAGTTTTTGGGGCAGTTATGGGCTTGTGGTTGAAGGAACCAGCCTTGTTCAAGTCATCAAGGCAGCTTCCATATATACATCCATTATCTTCCGCTTTATCCTCTACTAGGGTCGCGGAGGGGTTCCCCATGCCCATCCAGGGGAGAACGTCTCGGGCGCTGGGCAGATACACCAAGGACATGACGCCAATCCATCGCTGGGCACACACTCACTCACACAGACACACTCTATATGGGGCAATTTGGAGATTGATCCATGTTTTTGGACTGTGGGACTAAACCGGAGAACCCGGAGGAAACCCACGAGGACAACATGGAAACGCCACCCAGATTGGGATTCGAACCGGGAATCCTTAGCGCTGAGAGGAGAGCATGCTAAACACTAAGCCACCATGCCGCCCGACAAAGCAGCTTTACGGTGTTATAAAGCCTTTAAACCCCCAAAGAGCAAGCCGAAGTGACAGTGGCAAGACAAAACTCCCTGCTGTGTTGTTATTTTAAGGAAGAAATCTTGTGAGGACCGAGACTCCTCCTTCTTGAGTGGCGGGCAGCATCGATAATGTAGGACACTAATGTACAGATTGTGTGATGATCATGTGACTCGTATTTCATTCATTCATCCATTATCTCCCGCTTTATCCTCTATTAGGGTTGCGGTGGGGTTCCCCATGCCCATCCAGGGGAGAACGTCTCTGGCGCTGGGCAGATAGACCCAGAAAAGGGGGCCAATCTATCGCTGGGCAGACACTCACTCACACAGACACACTCTATATGGGGCAATTTAGAGAACTCAATTAACTTGATCCATGTTTTTGGACTGTGGGAGGAAACCGGAGAACCCGGAGGAAACCCACGCGGACACGGGGAGAACATGGAAACTCCACCCAGATGGTGATTCGAACCGGGAATCCCTAGCGCTGAGAGGAGAACGTGCTAACCACTAAGCCACCGTGCCGCCCTGACTCGTCCATTTAGGGCGTCCTGCAGGACCAACAGTCCAATTATTATCAAGGTTCCATCCAGTAACCTGAAGGTCTCCGGTTCGGTTCCCAATCCCATTAAGTACCAAGAATGAAGTGCCCTTGGGCAAGGCACCTAACACCTATTGCTCCCTGGGTGCCATATTCAGGGTTGCCCACCGCTCCGGGCATGTGTGCTCACTTCACCTGTGTGTGTGTGTGTGTGTGTGTGTGTGTGTGTGTGTGTGTGTGTGTGTGTGTGTGTTTCACTGCACGAATGGGTTAAATGTGGAGGACAAATTCCTCTGTAAATAAATCACTTTATCACGTTATCTTTTTTAACCGACTCTTAAGTGTTGGTTCTACTTATACAGCATTTGATGATGATGATGCTGATGATGATGATGATGATGATGATGATGATGCTGATGATGTTGATGATGACGATGATGATGATGACGATGACGATGATGGGGCCCGTCGGCTGATTTGATCAGTCTGTTTGTCCTGTTCAGGCCAAGACTTTTGCGAATGATGAGAAGAAGTTCCAGCAGCACATCCAGAGCCAGCAGAAGAAGGAGCTCAACAGCTTCCTGGAGTCGCAGAAACGAGAATACAAGCTTCGGAAAGAGCAGCTGAAAGAGGTTCGAGAAGTTCCCATTACGGCTGGACGTCCATGGACTTCAGTTGAGCTGGCGTTCTGAATGCAGATTAATCTTTCCATTTAAACCGTGTTCTTATCTCATCCACTCAATATTATACATGGCTTGCTGAAGATGGGGGGGGGGTTCCCCATGTCCATCCAGGGGAGGACGTTTCGGGCGCTGGGCAGATACACCCAGGACAGGGCGCCAATCTATTGCTGGGCACACACTCATTCACACAAACACACACACTCTATATGGGGCAATTTAGTGCATTCAGTTGACCTTGGACTGTGGGAACCCAGCGGAAACCCATGCGGACAAGGGGAGAACATGGAAACTCTACCCAGATTGGGATTCAAAACCTAAATCCCCAACGCTGAGAGGCGAACATGCTAATGACTAAGCCACTGTACCGCCCCCTGGTCTTTCACAATATACACTAAACAAAATAATTATCCATCCATTATCTTCCACTTTATTCTCTATTAGGGTCGCGGGGGGGTTCCCCATGCCCATCCAGGGGAGAACATCTCAGGCGCTGGGCAGATACACCCAGGACATGACGTCAATCTATTACCGGGCACACACTCACTCACACAGACACACTCTATATGGGGCAATTTGGAGAATTCAATCGACTTGATCCATGTTTTTGGACTGTGGGAGGAAACCGGAGAACCCTGAGGAAACCCACGCGGACACGGGGAGAACATGGAAACTCCACCAGATTGGGATTCGAACCGGGAATCCCTAGTGCTGAGAGGAGAACATGCCAACCACTAAGCCAACGTGCCCCCCCCCAATACTAACATTCATTCATTCATTATCTCTCGCTTTATCCTCTATTAGGGTCGCGGTGGGGTTCCCCATGCCCATCCAGGGGAGAACATCTCGGGCGCTGGGCAGATACACCCAGTACAGGGCGCCAATCCATCGCTGGGCACACACTCACTCACACAGACACACTCTATATGGGGCAATTTGGAGAACTCAATTGACTTGATCCATGTTTTTTGGACTGTGGGAGGAAACCAGAGAACCTGGAGGAAACCCACGCGGACACGGGGAGAACATGGAAACTCCACCCAGATGGGGATTCGAACCGGGAATCCCTAGCGCTGAGAGGCGAACGTGCTGACCACTCAGCCACCGTGCCGCCCCATTATTTGTTAATTAATGACTCTTGTGTTGCAGGAAATAAATGAAAACCAGTCAACACCAAAGAAGGAGAAGCAGGAGTGGCTCTCGAAGCAGAAGGAAAACTTCCAACACTTCCAGGCCGAGGAGGAGGCTAACCTTCTGCGCAAGCAACGGCAGTACCTGGAGCTCGAGTGCCGCAGGTTCAAACGGCGCATTCTGGTGGCCCGCCATAATATAGAGCAGGACCTGGCAAGAGAGGTACATAAACACTACTCTCTTTAGGACCCATCCGTCCATCCATCCATTATCTTCTGCTTTATCCTATATTAGGGTTGGGGGTCGGGGGGGGGGGGGGCATCCAGGGGAGAATGTTTCGGGCGCTGGGCAGATACACCCAGGACAGGGGGGCAATCTATCACTGGACACACACACACTCACATAGACACGCTCTATATGGGGCAATTTGGAGAAGTCAATTGACCTTGATCCATGTTTTTGTTTTTGATCTTTAACTCTTGAACTTTATGTTTGGGTCAGAGGGCAGGGTCGGTCATGGTGCCACATCTCAGATGATTTTATCCAAAATGATTTGGCTTAGTGGTTTAGCATGTTCTCCTCACAGCGCTAGGGATTCCCGGTTTGAATCCCAAACCTGGTGGAGTTTCCATGTTCTCCCCATGTCCATGTGGGTTTCCTCCGGGTTCTCCGGTTTCCTCCCACAGTCCAAAAAACATGGATCACGGTAAATTGGATTCTCCAAATTGCCCCATATAGAGTGTGTCTGTGTGAGTGAGTGTGTGCCCAGCGATAGATTGGCGCCCTGTCCTGGGTGTATCTACCCAGCGCCCGAAACGTTCTCCCCTGGATGGGCATGGGGAACCCCCCCGCGACCCTAATAGAGGATAAAGCGGAAGATAATGGATGGACTTACAAAGCGAGTGCAGGGCTGGCCATGATACAGCACCCTGGAGCAATGAGGGTTAAGGGTCTTGCTCAAGGACTCACATGGGTAACATCAGTGGACCTGGGATTTGAACCCACAACCTTCTGATTGATCGTCCAACACCCGAACCACTGAGCTACAATACCCTGGATGATGCTAGATGCCCCATAGAGTATGATGAGTGCAGCTCTAAAGCCTCATTGACCATTTCCATCCATCCATCCATTATCTTCCGCTTTATCCTCTATTAGGGTCGCGGGGGGTTCCCCATGCCCATCCAGGGGAGAACGTTTCGGGTGCTGGGTAGATACACCCAGGACAGAGTGCCAATCTATCGCTGGGTACACACTCACTTACACAGACACACTATATATATGGGGCAATTTGGAGAACTCAATTGACTTGATCCATGTTTTTGAACTGTGGGAGGAAACCGGAGAACCCGGAGGAAACCCCCATGGA